>JABASH010000998.1:0-30464 GCA_019776445.1 Tomocerus maximus
ATATTCAAAGCCACTGGAATATATTCAAGCAATTCGAATTCCAAAAACTTCAAAACTGCTCGAATATATTCGAAAAACTTCGAAACTACTCGAATATATTTGAAAAACTTCGAAACAGTTTGAACTGAAATTGCTAATTAATTATTATGTTCATAAGAAGATACTGCCTGACAATAACATTCATATCGATACAAAATCGTTTTTGTGCAAAAAACAAACTAAACGGGTATTTAACAAAGAGTTTCTTATCTTTTCATTCTTAGGGTAAGGACACTATTTTTAATTAACAGTAAGTGCCAATGATAATCTTAACAATACATAGTTATTATGTAAGACTCGTCTTAACGTTCGCTACATGATCAAGTATATATAATACAATTGGCATTGTGCAAAGAAAAGTCTCTCGGTACAGTTTCATCTGGTGGAATTAATTATTTATCTATATTTGCCCATTCCATTCATTTTGGCGTAAGCTTTTGCACTTCAGCTCCCTTTTCCCGCATATGACAAAGATCTAGAACCTAATTCAATCAAACTTCACAATAATAATTAATGTACATAGACTAATTGTTAGATAACCTTCCTTACCATATTTATGACTCTTTGATACAATAAAATGTACTAAATGTAATGATCCGCGAAGTCAAAGTGTCGCATTTCAATACAATTAAAATTGAACTAATGAAATACTTACAGCGAAAATTATAATAAAATCAAATAAACAAATTTAGTTTTCACTCTGGAGAACTTCATTAGTTGGTAATTCGTCACACACAAGAATGAAAGCAGGAAAAGGGATATCTGCGCTGGGAAAAGTGAAACAAAGTCAACACTCACATTTATAATCTTTCTAGGCACCTAACCAAATATTTTAGCCTAATGTTTTCCTTTGGCTACGGTTGATCCAGTACTTCATTTATACTTTCTCTAATAATTACTTAGCACTTTCATCTCTTTACCATGCTGGATTGCGGATGGTACAAATTTCATTTTCATTGCTTTCAAATTGGCTTTTTGCTTAATAATGATATTTGAAATCAAATGAAGAACCAATACTTACGTACAAGACTACATTTAGTACGTTGGATAAAAAATATTTTCAATTTCATTTATATTCATGCTTCCTGTAGATATTTCACCGGACATACTCCCTGTTTATTTTCCCCGTTACGTATTGTGACCATCCCATCCAGTTCCTCCCCAATTTGAATCACTATCTGCAACAAAGGGACCAAAATTTTACTGCCAAATACTTTCTTTCCCAAAATTTTGAAAAATATGAAACTACCTGATCTCTGAGTAACTTTAATCCATTTTCAGCACCATCTGTTACTTGCAGATTATGAGTGACTTGTAAAGGCTTTTCTCCAGGATGAAGCTTTGTCACGTATTTCGACGGGAAATAACCCACACGACCGACCCATGCATTTCCCTTGCCACCAATCTGGATCCGATGTGCCAACGACTGTCACTTTGTTACCAGCTCTGCAATACAAATCCATGATTAAAATTAACGACAGAACTCGGTAGCATAAGAAGTGATTCAAAACAAAGGTGATCATACTTTAAATCAAGCTCGTCAGGATGCCTCGCTTTGAATATATACAGGACGACATATAAATTGGTCGGAAGAAGTCGATGAGGTTTCTGCTAATGTCGCAAATAATAAATTATTTGACATCAAATACACAAATATTAATTAATACGCTTAAATTATACAGAATTTTAATTAGATTAAACTTTCTTACTGGAGACGGACACGGTGAAGTGCTAGCAGAGCTCAGAGACTTGTCATTTTCATCTGGCAACTCTACGGAACTCATTCGCACATTTCGTGCACTCAGGAGTGTTCGAACGATTGCGCACCGGGCTCGATGGTGCTAAACGAAAATTTTAATATTTAAAAATCTCATTTTCTTTAAGACAATAAATAGAATTATGGAACAAAGTTCAATTTGTTAGAATGTAGTGTGCAACTAAATAAGTGAACTTTGGGCCGTCAAATTTTACAATACAATTAGTACATTTCTTTGGACAGGAGTGAAAGTTAGGGAAAGTCATAACTTTTCACCAGCTTTCTCCAGCCAAAGAAAAGCAGTAGTACAAGACAACAGTGCAGTATTACAATATTTTATATAATTATTTGACATCTTGCTGTTAGAAGGCAGTATAGTAGTTTGTTAGTTTTATTACTAACATACAAATTATTTTCTACATTTCATATCGGTTACTTATTAATTTCTAATTAATTTTCCTTGTGTATAATGTAAATTAAATATAACTTCCCTTTTTCAGTTAATAAGTGGCCAGATGGCAGAGACATGTGATGAAGACGAAAATTTAACACGCACAAATGCTAATCATTAAGATTTAAACTAGATCATTACAGTTCGGCACATAAAAACAAATATTTTGACAATTACTACAATAATCATGCCATGCAAACAGAATTCGCTTAAACTACTGCTCGCTATTATATATAAATTGATCATCTATTCAAAACTAACTTTTTAACTTAAAAGAACAACAAAGAACGCTATTTCTACTTAATTTAAAATGCATAAAGAGTGACTAATATTACATTATTCAACACTACATCTAATTTCACGTTAGTAGATAAAATCGTATCCTAATTTAATGATGCCGCATAAATGTTAGTCGCAAAAATGCTATACTATCATTATAGCGTATAGATTTTTATCATTAGGTGCAAGAAGAAAATACTAGTGAAAGCATGCAAAAATTAGCAGTTGAAAAATTCTAATTCATGAAAGAAATATATGTTGCTTGAGAGAGCTAATGATTTAGGCTTGTAGAATGTACACTGTCAAAGTTGATGTGGCAAAAGCATTTGTTAATAATGTGTAAAATGTGTTTTTAGTTTAGTTTGAATGCATAAACCACCGTAAATTTTGCAATGTTTTTCATTTTTAGTTTGGAAATACACAGCCATTTCACACAAGTAAATTATTACGCGAGCATGGATATAATGGGTAACACGAATCTGGAGCAGCATACATTAATAAAGGTAAGCTTTAAAGTTGAAAGTTCAGTTGGTGGACTTAATCATTCATGAAGATAGCTTTTGCTTATGGTATGGATACTGTAAGTTTGACTGCGAGTTTCTTTCACCTTTCCTCCTACTGTTACTACAATGGCTATATACATAAAACATTGCAGAAATAAAGTAGAGTTGGCAGATTGTCATACTCCAGTTAAATAATTTAACCAATAGAAATCCTATTTCCTGTATTTCACGCATTTATTCTAATTAATTACATGTCTACCTTGTGTATTTTGCAGGTATTAAATGGTTATGGGCTATAGTGGTTAACGTATCGCTTAAACTATTTTCTGCCATTTCCCATTGAGCACAATTTCACAAAATCAGAACTGCTTGCAATATAATACTCATTTATATGATTGTAGCAAATATAGTTAGTTGACATAGGTTATTATGCTGTTCAATAGTATACAGCGGGACAGATATTAGAGTAATATTTCGCTTTCTCTTTTAATGCGCCATGAATGTTGGAAAAGTGAAAGACCGGCGCTAATTTATGTCTTTTCTAGTGAACCCTATTCACTGACAAGTTTGTAGGTAAGTCGTTTTAAGAGTTTAGTGTTGAGAAAATTATAAGGGAAGTGATAAGAAATGAACTCATTAATACAAATTTCACTAAGTATACTTAAACAGGAAAATTTAAGAAACCGAAGTTAATATACTAACATGGGATGAGTTTAATTTGAACAGATGTTAGTAGGCCATTCTGACGAGTTACCGACAAGTGAAATGAAATAATTTCAAGTCATGTGGAATGAAGGGAATTGAGCCGAGTTTTCATGCTTCAACTAATACAAATGTATTTTCTGCCTCTAACTCATAAATTGGGCATGTTTGATATCAGGTCTTGCTTATTGGCTCGGTAAGAGATAGTTATATTTCGTATATATTAATGCCAGCATAGAAAATCATTACTACATAGGAGCATGTATCTTTTATCTGCAAACATTCTTAGGGTAGGTATTAATAAGCATTTACGTGAATGATTTGCATAATGAAGAAGAATGCGAGTGCAGATGTGTGATAGTGAGTTTTGGGAGATTGAATGAGTAGGTACTATTGCTGAATACTTTAGAGATACTGATTTTGAGTGAGAGAAATGAAGTCTAGGAGTGACTTTTGTAAAATAGCACTTTCGTTTAAATCCCTTAGGACATTGTGTCTTAATCAAAATGCCTCTGGTATTGAGATAGAATCTTTCTGCATTAAACAGATTGCATATATAGCCGTCAAATGCACTTATGCTTCTCTCCTGGCCTTAATGTGTGTGCACTTAAATACTACATGCACACTATGAAAATTCTAAAGCATGCCTATATTCTCATGAGTCACGAGTAAAATGGAAGATAAGGATTATTTTTTCTTAACATTTATGTGCTACTATGTTCAGTGATACAATTATAGAGTGATGCAATCTAAATAATATTAATATTTTCGCAAGTAAACATCTTCAAAATTTCAAGTGCAAATGTGAAAATTTTGTAATAATATTCCTAATTCACATGATGTTAACGTTTCATTTAAGTCTATTGGTTTTTAACAAAGTCCTATATACTTTCTAGTTTGCAATTTATGCACACGAAAATATGAATTCGTTATAAAAGGGTTAAGTTCTAGCAATTAGGATATCCTGAATGCAAACAGCGGATAAGAAGTTAATATGTATGACAGAGTTGAAGAGGATAAGATAAGTATTGTATACGACAGTGTGATTTGATTTGGTTAGGTGTAAGTGTACTAGAAGTAAAGAAAGATGAAAGATAGAGAGAAGCAGATGAGATACCGAAGTGATTGAGAGAGGCATATGGTGATTGTGTTTGAGACTGAGAAGTAGAGTAGTAGTCAGAAGAAGAGGAAGGAGAAGCATTCACATTGGCATTATTTGAAGCTGAGCTGGAATGAACCATCCCAATTCCATGCCCAATGCCATTCGCATAAGATTGTCCAGATTTCAAGTCTGCGGAAAATCAACAACACAAAGACCAACAACAATCACCACCACTAAACTGCCATAGGCCAATTTCACAACGGTATTTGACGTTACTATCTCTACTAATCAGAGCATTGCAGGTAGGGCATAGGCACCCTTACAAACACACATTGACAAGAGCACATTAATTAATTAATTCAAACACAATCACATAAATCCCTAATTAACGGGCTATTATAATAGAGCAAGCAACACACAATACATGCTGCACATAGCTAAAGTATAGTCTAAACACAGTATATCTAGAACGATATCAAAAATGAGATTCCAAAATATTATAATTGTATTGTCAAATAAAAAGTGGAAAAAGCATGCCAAAAATCAAAAAAACGTTGAAAAATTTCATTTACTAAAAGGACTGCCATAAAGTGACTCTAATCTAGTTTGGTATTCAGTGACAATTGACAATTTCACCAAATTTATGTTGACATCTAATAGACACCTATCTAAGAATAACAACATGACGAGGAAAAGCATTACGCTGCGACTGCGAGTAAAAATGCGTGCAGAGTTGACAATTTCATAGAAGGCGACAGCGATTTATGGAAGAACATGACTTATACATTATAGACTTGGGGACATTTTCACAATGATAGATTAATATTAGACACGATACACGAACAAGCTTGATATTTAAATACCCAGTGCATTTCAAATATAAGACAGGACTCAAATTCAGTGCACGGAAATCCATTTCTGCTACGTCATAATAATGTGGTTGATAAGATAAAACGACAGTATACAGTGCGCTTTAAAATACTTGACCCAATTCTAACAAATCCATCAAAGTTGTAAAACAAGACGATTGAAAAACAAGAGTATATTTCCACTTCACTCCATAAGTAGTTGATATTCATATCTACTAGTAAATTTCCGTATGCAATTGCAATCTAAGATTGGAGTCGTGCAACTAGAAACCGACTGACGACATTATATAGATCAACGTGTACAGAGTACATAGACACGGAAGACAAGAAGGGAAGGAACAGACAGACCAACAGAGTGAAACGTGAATATACAATTACAGATAACGAACATAATATACAACGATAGAATAGTAATAGAGATAGGAAGATGTATTTAAATAGTAAATACAAGTTTACTATACATTGGCTGTGTGAGGTAGAATGACTTCCATGAGCATATCGCCTTCTTTGTGCATGTTCAGTGGATTCGGGAGAATCCAATGAAAAACTTTTCATTCGTAGGTCCAATTTCCGTCGTCGAGGACTGTGAGGCGCTAGAGGAATTTTAAAAGTCAATTCAAATCAACAACAAATCCCAATTTAAGGTTTCTAAAATTAAAACAACAAAATACACAAAACCAACTCATCCTAGTAAATTCCAAATCATCAGCTATATAGCAATGAGATTAGTAAATAGGTAAAGTTAAAGTACAGACTACATGGGCACTGTACTAATCATGTATAGTAAAGTATTTTTCTAATTATAGGTAGATATCCAAGCTAAATGCGGAAATAGGTAAGATCTTTGTATTAATAAACAGTTTTCTTGCACATTTAGTGGTTTTCCCTACTTTAGGTTAAGTTAGAAAATAAATGTTACTAAATACATATCATAAGTTACTATTACTTACTACGTTTAACCTTATTCTTTGCAAGATTAACAATTTCTAACCATCTGTACCTCTAACTATAGACCTACAACCTACAGCACACATAAAAAACCGAGGCGTTAGTATAAAAGCAGGCATGGCATGAAGTAGAAGCCTAAGAGAATTAAAATGTGTACATAAAACATGAAAATTGCTACAGTCTGTTTCTGTCGACAAACATTTAGTTAATTAGCTAAAGGTCCGTTCTGGCAATGATTACCTATTTGCTACAATTTACAAAGATCACTGCACATAAAAAGAACACATAAAACAAACACAAGAGTTAAACGATGTGAACGTGAACTGGAAACTATTTACGAATTTAATGCTGGGCTAGATGCGTATACCTACAATGTACGTGTGTAAAAAGTGGAGGTACTTATACTGCTACTATATAGTATATATAGTTAATAACAATGTTATTAAATAAATATATGTTTGTATTTTGAAATATTTACGACTTTAGTAGTGTTAGTATATTTATGTTAGTTAGTGTTACTGTAGGCAAGGTAAGTAGATACATTTAAGTTATGAATGTGTAAGGGAGGAAATAAAAAGAGAAAAAGCTCATAAATAAATACTTGGGCTGGCAGTAAGAGAAATGGATCTTGGTGGTGGTAAAAGAAAAGCTGCTGGATTGGAGGACCCCTCGGCGTCTGCTGAAATGCTTTTTCGACTCATATAACTATCGCGTCTTTGACTCACTTGAGGACCACGAGTACCTTCAGTGCATTCATTCATTTTACTCCTTATAAATTATTTTTTAGACATCTTATCCTATATATACTTATAGATAGACCTATCCTAAATAATATACTTTATTTTTGCTCATTCTCTTTATAATGTTCAACTCCTGAAATCATAAGTTTTCTCCAGTAGTAAGTAGTAACACGAACAAATATTTAATCTCTTTTGTAATTATAATCTTGAGTACAGTCTATTTCTACTCTTAAGTATGTCTAAGATATTATTTATAGTAAAATGTACAGATACTTGAGAGAAACAAAAAATTTACATATTTCTGCAAATTGTGTAGACTTACAGAGGACAAATATTGAATCTGAAAGGTATGACTAATAAATAGAAGAGAATTGATATCAATGCATTATTGACAGACATATTGGTTTACCAGAAGAAGAAGGCTGAGCCCCTATGAGCTGCTGTGCCATAGAAACTCCAGCTCCAGGAGTACTTGGACCGGAATGAGCATTAGAGCCAGGGCCCGAGTTACCCGGCACTATATTGACAGCCGGATTGGATCTGCCAATCCGAGTCGGTGTCAACTCATGCTGAGAATGTAGAGTTTGCGACGAGCCATGAATACCATTTCCGGATCCACTGCCACTGCTACTTCCGCCGGGTTTCTTCAGCACCGTTGCTTCCTTCAGTACTTGGTATGTCATGTCAAACTGATCGTCCCCGGGTCGCTCTGGAGAAGTAAAGCCATTTAAAGCGATAAAGAAAAAATCTACATTTTACATTCATACATTCATACACTCGTATGTATACGTCTTTAGTACATATCTGTTTGTACTTACGTACAATCTCTCACTCAACTGGATCCTACCTGTCCTTCACTTCACTTCACGCATTTCTAATAACAGTAGAACAACTGCAGTAGAACTTTCTTTAGAGTATATATTATTTCCCTCCCTAAACTGTATATATATATGTCCTCCACTTGGTTTAACTTGGCTTTACCCCCCACTTGACAACTTAAATATCAATTTGGTAATAAACTTTGAGTGAAGAGACACTGAGAACTTTCTCCGACTTATTTAGAATCTAGACTTGCATTGCACTTGTTTATACTTGACTCTGCTGTGTCTTGTAGTGTCTTGTTATGGAAATCGTGTCAAAAAGGCTTCATCTTTTACAGATGTGTGAACGTTCACATAAAATTTTTTGGAGCGTATAGTAAGGTGGACGGAACGGATGGTTCATATCCTGTCGGTATGCACTAATGTTTGATGACGGCGATGATGCAGTCGGAGAGGAAATTGCAACCTTTCACATTTCTGCAGAAAAATTGCCTATTTCACGGTCTGACTCAGATGACATGACATGAAACTGAGTGAAAGACTGAGTGAGTCACTCACACTTCACATCATGCCAGCATAATTTGCACAGAACTACTCACTACTAAGTGTACTCACTGCTCTCCAGTTGCTTTGATTGCCATTTTTTCCTCTCCGTATGTACACAGTAGGTGGGGAAAGGTCATTTTAGGAATTGTGGATAGGAAGTGAGCATGGACTGGCAGGAGAGTAATGTATAGAGGTCAATTCATGTCCTACTGTATAGACAGGACACGTAGAACAGTTGACAAAATGACAATCACGGGTGGTTGGAATGCTCGCTTATTGGGCCAGTTCGGATTTGGTTCGGATTGGTAAAGGTAAAAATAATATACGTAATAACGTAACTTTGGGAAAGTAGTTTGGTTAGATTCCATTAAGTAGCTGCATTCTATTGTACTCCAACGGCTCCGCTACTAGTACTGATTATGCATTCTAGGAATTATTTATTTGTAACTTCTCTAGCCTGAGTGAGAGTATACAATACAATACGGTAGCAGTATAGTTCTCTTTTGAGCCAGTTTTTAGCAAATTTGCATGCATGGTTAAGTTAAGTAGCAACGGAACTCACATCATATCACACAACAACTCACTCTGCATCTGTACAGAATCATAGGATCAACATCAACACTCTAAATAACTTGTGTTACTTTCATTAACTATATTGTAATCCATAATTCACTAGAGTATTTACTATACTTAAGTACCCTTATTATATATCTTGACTATAAATGTAACTACTTATATCTTACGGTTAAACTACGATGGCTCCAAGCCACATCCTGCTATACAATTTTAAATTCAACTCAGATGGGTGAATGAAACATTCTGCGAGATGCTACAAACAAATGTAGCCAAACGCGACACAAAATTATATCAACCATACGCTAAACGATAACCATACTTTAATTTACACATTTCATAGTTGGTAAGTACACAGAAAACAATGTAGCGGGATTTCATTTTCTTTTACAGTGTGCATTTTAGATTTAGAACCTTTAGTTAGTATCTGAATTAGTGGGGAGCTATTTTAATTGACATATTGTATGTATAGAAACAGATCGCAATTAGGCAGTTACGACTACCTTGATTTTAATTACTGAGTTTCTGCCACACACTACGCTAGTTTACTATAATCATAATCGTTATAAATAATCATAATACTTTTTCGCTACGCTTTAGTTAAAATAATATAGTCCAATAGTATAATAATAAATAGCAAACGAAAAGAGTCTCATCTTACAATTAGCATGAAATCTCAGGTTGATAGTAGTATAAGTAGTATACAATTAGTTGATTTAACGAAATGGTGAAACAAAAATACGTTTTCATCGCTTACTAAGAGTTGGAGTGGCACTAGGTAAAAGAGTTGAAGATTTGATTTCCTCTTCAGGCGGTTCTGTCAGTTGAGTAAGTCTCGTCTCTAATTCAGATGTGGATCGCTGTCGTCGTAGAAGTCTTGTTTTCGGTTGACATTTCCCGACTTTTTCCTGACAGTCTGCGTGTACATTCATCTTACACATGCGGCAACGTAAGCCTTGTCTCGTATGACCTAGGGGGATACAAAACATATTCAAACAGATCTCGTTGTAAGACAAAGCTTTAAATTTTATCAGAATTTCATTTAATCACCAGAAGCCTTTTCAACAACGCTTTCAAAGGCATTTTGTACAGAAAACAATCGGATATCTTTATTCAAGAGTTTATTTCAACAAAAACGTTTTTGTTCCTTTCTATTAGCCTAGCCCTAAGAAAGGATTATAAAACTATTAGCAAATATTAAAAACAGGATTTTATTCACAAACCCCCAGAAAACCTTTCATAATCCTTTCCATTTCCATAAAGCATAGTTTTATTTATAGTCTACCCGAGTAATAAGGCAACCAGAGTGCACATTTCTCACTAAAGTATTTTTGTAGGCGTGACGCATTTAAGAAGATCAAACTGAGCTCTCTAGAAAATATAATCTATCCGAGGATTGCTTTCACAATGGAGGTATCAAATGGAGAAAAGCAAATAGGAAATTCACAAGAGTCCATTGCAAACAAAAGACTACAGTAGAAAGTAGAATTTGAAAAAGAGATTGAGCTGAATGGACGAATTTCAACTAAAGTGAGCGTTTTCTGTAACAGAAATAGAAGAAAAGTTAATAATCCTCAGTTGAGTATATACGAACCTCTTAAAATCTGCGAGCAAATATCACAAGGTGTTATCTTCTTGTAAGTATACTCTTGGAAGATATGATTCTCGAAGATTTGGAACGCCTCTTTGTTGTCTTTGTCTTTGCCATTTTTCCTAGAAAATGGGGGAAAATGAGCATTATCACATTACATCTCAGGAATTCTTCTGTCAACATTCACAAATACATTTTTACTACTACATAAAAGTAATGGACTACGCTTTGCAAATAGTACAAACAGACTTTCTAAGTGCTAACACTAACATTTCACTATACTTATCACAGTGAGGAAGGGCTATTTTCAGAATACAGGTATATTAAGTGTATAACCATAAGTACATACAGATAAACTCTCCAGAGGGTATGTACAGGGCATTGCTACTATTTCAACAAAAAATAAATGTATATAGCCACATATAGAGATAGGGACTAAGTGAAAGACGGAGATTGAGACATTTGCAGTGAAAAGAAAAATCATAAAAATTGGATCTGAAACAGCTTTTAGCTTGGGTTTACGACAAATTGATTCTGTATCTTTACAAACACTACACTTCGTGCATCTCTCTTCAGACCATCACAATACAAAACATATATGTACTCTATGACATTATAGCTACATTTCCCAACATAATTTTACTTTCTGGCTTTTCTGAACTAAGGCAGTAATCATTGTCAGCTTTTTCTACTTATTTGGGGAAAGTGGGGCAAAGTTACGTGCAGGTAATGACACTATAGGTGAGATCGGTGCAGTTACACGTCTGTTTTTCTCATTTGGACAGTTTTACTTTCAGTTAGTTACTGTAACAGAGAAAACTACTTTGATACTAATAAGGTCAGAACAAACGGCTATTCTTGGAAACCCATTAGATATAGAGTTGATTGGCGAGGAGAATTAATGGCTTTAGCTACTGCATTACTATTACGTTTTATTTACATTGCCATCAGTGTTTCCACCCAGTTGTTAATACAAGCTTCACAAGGATTCTCTAATGCTAACAATAAGACGGCACAGAGGCTTTATTTGTCTCTTGCGTGGGTGGTCGTGTCGTGGTTAGTGATTATAAGCTCTATTGACACAGCTATTAGTATATTGGTATTGATAAAAATAACTTAACCACAACTAGAAATTCCAGCACGCAACTAAATTCAGCCCAGCAGAGTAAAAGCACTTTGTTACTAATAGTTCTAGATGTACATAAAATATATAAATGCTAGTACTTAGAACAGATTCAATGACGGTGTTCCGTTTTGGAGTTTACCAAACTACATGTACTTTCCATGTAGTTTACAATACTAACTAGAATTGGTATACTTACACTGTAATTTACACTATTGACATTTAAGCAATTTAATATTCCACATAACTACATTAACCACACTTGCAATACTATAAACACAACGAATTGCGAATACAAATACACCCACACACAAATGCTATTTATTCACATGCGATTTTCCGTCGGGCATGATGCTTGACACGTACAATGCTTTAATTTAATTTTGTTAATTATACTGTCCACAATTCATACTACTTCAAATTAATAAAGCAAATTCATTTCGGGATAATTAATAGAGCAATACAGAAACTTCATCATACATCTAGAGTATTCTAGAGTAGAAAATATCCCAAGACATTTTTAGGTACCCATTTTAGCTAATTTACTTAAATTATTAAGCCACAAAATCCACAAGAGCTCAATTTACGTTAATTGCAATTATGCGCTGGATAATCTACATAATTATGTATTAAAGTCTAATGAGATAATCAAATTACGTGTTACATATACAATATCTGCATCGTTTCATTACGCTGAACAACCACGAACAAACATCACACTACAGACAAGAGGAGAGGAAAATTTTGGAGAGTAGAGTGGTATAACATCTAAAGTTCTACAAATGTCTGAATTGATTCTAGCCATTGGTTTTGGCAAGAAATTATTGAGTACCTCATCATCATAATGGCAGTCACGGCGTAAAACATTTGATTTTGATTCTTTTTCATCTCGGGAAGCGGCCAAATTATTTTATCAATCAGTCATTAATAATTAGTTCACATTTCATAATCAGGTCGTTATTTTATACATACTTAGCACAATAACAAGTCTAAATTAACTGATTAATGGTATTACTACATTTTAAAAATGATCCCCTTTTTACAAACCGACATATTAGTTGATGTGACATGACCGACATGTCTGTTTTTGGATGAACATAATCAATAAGTAATTAACGTTTTCCTATTATGCTGCACTTACAGTTACAATAATACACTTTATGCTTCATATTGTATGTAACCCTGATTTTATAAACTGCAAAGCATCCTGAACATCGCATTGTTTTATATTTTTACCACAGTGGCAAAGAAATAAAGATTCGTGCAATAATTGCAGTTAACAATATCTTGTTACAAATCAGAATCGCAGTGGAGCATTCTGAGATTTTTCAACTATTACGTTTGTATCTGACTAAATTACTTTATATATATATTTGCATTTAGCTATCTATATAGGGATATCATTTGGGATATCATATCATTGATATCATAAATGAAAAATAATTTTCCATTAAAAAATCCCGATTCAAAATAATGGACACTCTTTCCCTCGTGGTATGTGATCTTTAATTTTTTATAGAATTGTTAAAAGTTTGTAGATTAGATATAGGTATCTTTGTTATAACATGTATCGGAGAACAGAATAGTTTTCAATTAGCAATAGAGTTATTTTTTAACAGTACTCACTTGGGGGGCTCCTCTTTAGCGGGACTGGGGTCATTTGCAGGAGTGGATTTCAAGCTCCGGAAAGCATTCAACCATTTAGATTTCATAGTATTTGAAGACTGGTGCCATGGACATTTTGCGATCCGCTTTGTTGGCATCATTAGGACTACCTGTTCCTTTATTTCCACCGGAAGAACTAACGTCAGGTTTTGATGGGATAAACATTTCCTTCTATAAAAGCGAAAACAATCATTTTTAACATTACTCATTATTTCGACGACGAGTATAAGTAGGCACTTCAAGTATGCTACCTTATGTTAATATGGAACAATTTTATTTCACAATAAACCATATCGAACATTTTTTAAAGCTACGTCTTACATTTGTTCTCACTAAGTCTTTTGCCACTTAAAATACGTTATACTATATACTCTACTCTAGTGATGTATCATGGAAGGAGATACGATAACTGATACGTATAATGAAAAGGATGTTGAACTGAATATTAAAACCATCAGAATGTACTCAGATTAAATAATGGTATCATTAAATTCATTGATGTTTTTTCCTAGGTACCTATGTTTCAGGAATCTGCTAGATTACCATAAATTGTAATCTATGTAAATACATCAAACCACAGAAACAATCTGATTGTGTCTGCATGTTATAAGTGCTGTAACCCTACCTTATAATACATATAATCAGCAAATTGAAAGAGTAAGCCAATCATATGACAATACTTTTTGTCCAGTCCACAAATAACTCGCATATCCTTTGGCAATGCTCGCATATTAACTGAAAAGTCTCTCGTCCTAAAATTATTTATGTTTCTGTAAATGCCAGGTCGGAGCATTGAAAATCAGATAAAAACAGCCTCAAGATCCTATTACCATTTACCTACCCACGCTCGAAATTATATTTGTTTACTTGAAATATGAGTTTGATGAATGAGACAAAGGTAGAAAAGAGGTTTTATGTTTCTTTGATGTAATACAATCAGTTATTTATTTATGTAATCTTCTGTAATCATTAGGGTTCCTGATAAAGATGAATGAACCTCAAAGTTACCTAGCTAATAATACTGAAACATTATTATGACAAAAGTGGAAAAAGAGAAAGCGCTTTAATAATAGCTGCTACTGCCGGCACAGTAAATGGTTATTTTCGGGTTGTTTGGAACATTCTCAGAATTCAGAATGTTCTACGTTCGCTGATTGGCTGATCCTACCCCTGATCTGGGTATAAAAGGAAAGCACTTTCAGCCTGAGAGCTCAGTTGTACGTCAACTCCTGAGCTTGAGTGATCTATAGAATTCTGTCAGAGAATAGATATGTTAGCTTTGATTAAAGCTTATTTATTAGTATTCTGCATAACTCATGAGCATAAATAGTGCATAATACGGCATAATATATTTATAATAAGTCAGCCAAGCAACCCGGGATATAACTATCCTGTTATATATAGCATGTGTGTATTTTAAGACTTCTCTGTCCATTCATTTCATTCATAAAATACAAGTATACATTAATATTTGTGGTTGAATTATGTATATCAATTTAATAATATTAGGCCAATCTTTTCAATGTACAGAACCTATTCTGATGCCCTGTTGCATATAAAGTCAAAACTAATGATGACCGCATGATATTCTTCGTTGTGTACGCTTTGTTCAGAAGAATCAACATAATTCCTAACAAACACAAAAAGCACAATTTCGATGTTTATTGTTTTGTATAAGTATTGTTCTACTATGTATTCTTTAATATACTATTTAGGTTCCAAAATAGATAATAAATGTACTATGATCAAGAAAAAGATTCAGTACACAATACAATAGGTACATGGTTTACAATTGCCCTTTGTTTTCCTTTCGCCTAATCATTTTCAATGCTGACTGTTTCCCTTTTCATCATTTTCGTTTCATGTTCAGTTTTCTTTATCCACCCACTTCACAGTTTTCAGAATCCATTTGCTATTGTTGCTACTTACTCCTATAGCAGTAGAAACGGTCAAGTATACATGTTCGCTACAAAGTATTACCCAACTTAGAAAATTTAATCTTCTATAATAGTACTTGTAATGTACCTGATAAAAATTACCTTTGTAGAGATTAAGACACTCAAAAACTTTTATAAATAGATCAGTACTGATAAAGCGAAATGTGTACACAACACAAAAACTATAATGTTACCACAAATCTCAAGATGTATAATCTTATTGAGCCTTACCTGTGCTTTGAGAGCTGCAAGGTGCATTTGGGCTACTCGAAGATCGAACCGCTTCATGCTGATTTCTTCCTGGAGCTCATTAGCTTTATTAAACAAATTGGAATCAAGGCTTCTGCAATATATCACAAGAAAAGTAGATCTTATCAGTAATGTCATGCCATGATAAAAACGTAATTAAAATTAGGCACTACCATCGTATCCACAATGAAGTTGGATGAACTTGTCTACTAGGAAAGTAAATCCAAGTATTGTAGTTTTGATTAGTTTTCTGACTACTCTCAGTCAATGTACTCTTAGTAATATTATTTTCTCGCAGTAAATCTGCATTGGTAAATTAATTATAAAGTCATGTAAATGTAAACACTATTCTAATTCTCCGATTCCAATGTAACCAACCTACATATATGGTGAAAATGTGGATCTAAGTAAAAGTAAACTTTATCCAGAGCGTTAATTTTAATTCTATATTACCAATCAAGATATCTACGTATATCGTTCAACGATATATCGTTCAACCATCTTTCTTACTTTTCTGATTTGTAAATCACTTTTCATCAACAGTTCACGAAATAAATAGGAAAGACCATCAGTGGCACTGTTCTGCTATGGTACTCCAATATTATTATAGGCTGTAAGAGTTGTTGAGAGAGTTTTACTGTTGACTGTGAGGTGTGCCAGTGATCAGATTAGGTTTCGAAGTCAATTCTCACTAAAATTGTGTGAATGTGATCGGACTCCTGTTTATTTGACCCCTTAAAAACTCTCATCTAATCACACACTGTTTCTAGCGTTTGAACCATTTTATCGCGAATGCAATGTAGGCACAAATATTCGAACACATGATCAGTAGCTCTCAAATGCAGATTGACATTGTAATCATCTTCATATTACATGCAATCAGCAATTTGAACTAAATAACTGACAAGGTCCCTCTTAAAGGCATACGAACAAGATGATTTATCTCGTTTGTGCCTATACAAATATATAATGAACATGGAGGTTCAAGCATTACGTATCTAAAACCACCGTAGGTATTTCCATTTCAACTCAATTCTTTTCTCCGTCATCCACTTATCATTAGATTTCAACTTTTCTGTCATTGCGTTTGAAATTTCTTCGCCTTCTTTGTCGAATAGTTTTCTTGACGTCAATGCAAAACTACTACGAGATCAAAGTTAGACTGAAAACCACTCTGGTCTGAAGCTGTCTAACTGGAGAAACTTAAGATAACTATATTATTACATGTACTACAGATATTACAGTAAAGTTTGGCCTGATCAGAAGCGAAGAACAAGTTAGAACAGTATGGTTCGGTATCTAAACGACAAAGTTTTAGATTTTCTGTGTACACCAGCAGTACTTCTAGATGTTATGTTCAATGTTCTTAGCAAGTCGTTTTCTTTCTTATAGTGCCAAGTACAGTATATTATATTATACGTGGAGACCATGTGTGAAGGTAATGGATGCCATTGCTTTGTAATGACAATAGTAGCCTTCTAATAACTTGAGCAGACACGCAAAAACTGTCGAATTCGACAGACGGGTGTATAGATGGTAGCTTTTCGCCATCGAGGTCATCTACTAATGCTAAACATCCTGATGTACAGTATTTTCCTTTTACTATGAAGTTCCACCCGAGTGCTTGAGTGACAGAGTGAAAACCAGAAAAAGCGATGGGCAATCAAGATATGATATCTTCTGCGAATTGAGAAAGTAGGGCTTAAGAAAAACGAAAAGAATGATGATGCAGTATTCATTCGAATTGGCCAGCACACCGCACCGTACTAAAGTAAATAGCTCTACAGGGTGAGTTTTCAATAATGCTTAGTACCACTTTCACCATGTAAAACGAAAACCTTTCACTTAGTACCAATGACACTTAAAACACCAAAACTTTTTCCAAAATGAAAATCATGCGTTGGTGAAAGTTGTGAACGTATCCAGATTACTATGTTGTTAGTACTTGAAAAGAGAAAGTTGTAGTAAGTGTTATTAAAAAAATCCCCCTGTAGATTCCCAAGTCTTGATGGTATTTTGGTATTATAGTTTGGTAGGGTAGCTGATATTCTTCATCCATTTAGCACCGCATTGCTTTCACAGTGATAAATGTAGTCTCCCTATCAAGAACTACCTAATACTATATATCATCTTATACTCCAGGTAGCTGAAAATCGCCATGTTCTACTCCAGGTCCAAAGTACTACTGTAAATTCATACGCTGTCGGTATAACTAAAATAAAACGCTTCTCTTCTACGAGAGCAATCACATTTTTATCAGTGAGCCAAGTTGAAAGTTTTTATTACGTGTTGTAAAAAGACTTTCTCCTTACCGTGTTTCTGATTATCATTTTATCAATTCTGTTCCAGCCCATTTATTTCATTTAGCCTTTCCTCGTTGGATTCCACCATAGGTCTGTACTGTAACCATCTATTTGGGGGAAACCGGGGAAAGTGATTTATGGAGGTTGGCTGTGTTTGACGTGACCTCAGATGAACTGATGAGGCGATGAGCGTCAAACTAAACCTAACATTCTATCTACTTATCTACCAACCTAAATAACAATCATTGATCTAGCAATAGACCAAAAATAAATTCTATTTACTAGCTAACACACTAAAACTATATTATGTAAATACTAAATATTCCTAGGTTCTATATTATAATAGAGACTATAACTATAATAATATGGCAATTCATAGGAAAATCTCAAGTTACATTGCAGATAAGTACACGGTGTATTTAGAAACTTCGACGTAAGAGACTCGAAGGACATATTATAATTTACACTGCATTGTGTAGGTACTAAATTGAGTTTTTTCAGAGGATATAAATAGAGTACTTAATACCCAGAGCTACGAAATAAATGTATAGTAAGTAGTGCAGTATAAAGCTATACGTAGAATACCGATTTGAACTTTTCCCTTAAACGATGGCCTAAGTTTAACTATGACATGATGTGTGTAGAAAGCTATTGATTTCATATCATAAACATAATATGATTATTAGTCTGATGAATTCAGAAAATACAAATCTGTATCAGATGATAATAATAATTACAAATATTTTATAATCGTACCTTAATTGAATTCTTATGAGTGTGTCGAGAGAATCCTGTAATGACTTTATTTCTGACTCAAGCTCAGTCATCTCTTTCTTCAAAGAGTCAAGGCGACTTCGAGCCGAGGTGGCAGACAGACGATCCAGAATTATTTCATCTTTCAATACGGGCACATGTGATAGATCCTTTATGGAAAAAATCCAAAATCATAATACGGTATAGGTAAGTAATAACTATACCTATTAATTACTACGCGTCCACAATAAAGGCGTTTACGGTAAAGAAATTTTCGAAAATTGCTTGTCACATACATCAGTTCAATACTTAATTTGAATTATCACGAAAAGTATTTTTAAAACTGTTAGCCCTTGGTTTTATTTGTGTATATTTGTCTACATTTTAATAACTTCATATTATATGGTACCTATTCTGAGTCATAGTCATATTGGCTACCATAATTGTATTGCAGAAACTTTCAATAAAGTGTTTCTTTCTCTTATTTGGCATTGGCATTCATTTTCCTAACTTAGACGAAATTATTGTATAATAAATTTAAACAATAGTAGTTTGCGTGTTCAAAGTAAAGGATGTAGGGTACAAGTAGTAGGTTTGTCATTAATATTTTATGCAATAGGAGGTACATTCGGAAGAAGAGTTTCTTCAAGAGCTCTTACAGTTAAGTCAGACAGGCAGCTAACTTTATTGACCTTTTAAGTAAATAAACCATTGAAACGGAATATAAGAAAGTTGCGATCCTGGTGCCAATAACTTTTGACACTTGGCCTCCACCTCCATTGATCTATTAACTAAGTGTTAAGGAGGCTGTCAGCTTTCGAATGAGCTAATCTCAAGATGAACAGAACTAAAGTTACGTCGATTTTTAGTTTTTGAATATAATCTTCCTTTTAACCTTAACAACAAGTATAAAAAGTTTGAACAAATTATCCGTATTCGTCCTGAAGTTATCTTGACCACAGACAGGCAGACAGACTGTTACGAGTGATCGCATAAAGTCGCGAAGAATCGCAACTTAAGTACTCTGTTATTTCATTTCATGGTTTACTTTGGTTCTTGTCTGTCTTTCACAATCTTTTAGATTAGTCTCGTGACAATTTACAATAGTAGTCCCTTGTCTCCTTTGCTCTCCAAGAAAAATTGTATGAATGCAAGATAGGTTGGGAAAGAAGCAAAGTGAGGTACGTTTGAAAGAAAATTGCATTTTATTTGTTTAAAAATACAAAGATCCGACATCTGTCCAGTACGGTCCAATCCATGGAAATCTGGCATCAGGTTATTCAGAGTCGTTTACAGCTTCATACTATATATCCGTCTGTCTGTCTGGTCAGAAACAACTTTCGAACGGATGCGTCTACAATTGAATTTTCAAAAACTGATAATCAGTATAACTTCAGTTCTGATTATCGTAGAAGGTTGTGAGATAGTTCATTCGAATCGTTATAGATCGTGGAACAGCCCAATATAGGCCAATGGTGTGTAGAGGTCAAAGGTCTACAACTGGTCGTGGTCCATGGGACAAATGACACAATATTAGCAGTACATAAAGGACTCTGCTTTACATCCATTTTACAATGGTTTATTATATGACAAAAGTTAGATTTGTAGCCATGTTTTCTTCCACTATACGTGTGCAATTGCAATAAAACGTCACTCAAGACAAGCTCAGACAGATATGTCAGTTCCGAGAGAAATAACATCTGAAGCCTTTAACAAGCTAGGAACCACAGCTGCTCTGTTAGATATTTTTATACGTGCAGTGTTACCAAACCCTTGGAACAGTGAATAGCAGCCATAAAACTCTTCTTTTGTTGACTTATCAGTCGATACGGGGTTTATAGTTCAAAAAATTCGTATCTTTTCCTAAATTATAACATCCTATAGTAGTTTCCACGATATAATACCCATTTCTCCAAAGATTATCCTCAACTTTATCGTTAGTTTATTTTCTTTGCTAATCAAAAGTTACTTACGTGGTTCAAATCTCCTTCCAGAAGAGGAAGTGGCAGGGTGAAGGTATGACGCTGCGTTTGAGCTGCTGGAACTACCATTGTCTTCACAAGCTCTCGTAGATCCTGTGTCCCATTAATATTTCGACAGACTGCTGCCAACGCTTCGTACCTTCGATTTGTCTCCGTGGCCTAAAGTTAACCCAAAAGAAAAAAAATGATCAGTTTTCCCGCTATAATGCTGTAACAAAACACAAAAAAATATCAGTTTTCCTGCAATGGCGCGGTAACAAAAGACAAAAAATTAACAGTTTTCCTGCAATGGGGCGGTAAATATTAGTTTTTTCATTTTCCTAACCATTCCCGCAGTTGTTTTTAGTCTTACAACTAAGGAGCACAATTTCAACCAAATAATTATAGAAACTTTACACAGTGATAACTTTGACTAGTATTAGAAAACAAGACCTTTTTAAAAACCAATATAACCATTGAGAATATTTTGCAGTCTATAATTGCAGGTATCGTTTAGTAGGCAATTCGTATTCGGAACAAAGATTTTACAGCTTTACTAAAAACAATGGATAGGACAAGGAATTTGTGAAACCCACATAACTAAATGTGTGCTTATAGGTAGGATTGTCTTTGTCCAGAGCGTGGATGCAGCACAAAAAGGTGGGACTGGAAGAGGCACCGAGAACCAAAACACTTTAAGTCGATCACTCAGAAGTGATGTTCCTCCCGAGAAACAAAGATCACAAGGGAGCCTTTCTTTTACTATAGAGTATATCTAATCCTTTAACTGACGTGTACTGAATCTTTGCTCGGCTTAATTCTTAGATTTACTCACAAGTCGCGTACGCACTTTCGACTGGAGAAAATTCCCAGTTTCTAAACAGCCATGTCCACCTTCTTTTAAAACTATAGTTTGTCTACTGACGCAGCAAACTCAAATCTTCATTCAGTTGCTTTTAGTACCTTTCTTTTCCTTTTCATATCACTCTTTGGCTTTCCTTGCCAATTTTTCCCCATGGCCCGACATCCCAACACATGTCATCAAGTGAAGGGAGCCAAAAGAAGCAATCTAGTACCTATACATAGCTAATCTTCAATAACGCAAGTCTGCAAGGGAGTGCCATTTTCTTTAAATTTTTAATTCCACTTTTATCTAATGCATTGCAAACTCGATTGAAAGTGTCTGTCTGTTTTCCGTGAGACAGAATATGTTTACTTGCACGTGCCATTTATTTTACCCTAGTACAATATTTAGGAACACAGTTTTCCCCGTTGACTTTCTATAAATTCCCAAAGACTACTAGAGTACACTTCAAACGAGAAAGTAGGTAATGCAAAAACTATTACACAGGTATGCTTTCACTTTTGATATCTCTTGGGTTGAACGATAACATCTTTTGTATGAATTCTTTTAATCTTCACGTGGGTAGTGATAACGAAGAAAAACTATGCAAAGAATATTTATCACGAAGTGAGAAGAAGGCCACTATAGTGCACTATTACACTCGTAACCGGAGATAATAAAATGCTTTTAAGTGCATGCCGCATATAGGATATGCAAGGCAAGATGGGTAGACGTGTAGGCATGCTAAACATGACAATAGAAGTTTTCATCCACCTCGCTCATCTCAATCTCATCCACATTCTCTACATAGAGTCCTCCTCGCATTTTTAACTTCCCAACATTTGCTCATTTTCTTTTGTCGGTAAATGTTTCCACATTTTGTGCAACTCCTCATACACGTGGCTGAACTTATTTCTGGACTTTCTTTTCTCTATTTTTTCACAGGCTGATTTTAACACAACATTCTATAATCTTTGTTCCTGACTATAGTTAAATAATGTGCAACTCAATTACATAAAAGCATTGGTTGGCTGTTCGTATAATCATCTCGAATCGATTGTAAATAAATGAAATCTGCAAATTTTTAATCAGCAAAAAATAAGCTAAAATTATATGCTTCTGTGAACTTTAAGAATACATAAAATGGGTGGCAAAATATTTCAAAAATGAGTTATCTATCTTCTTAATGACTTTCTTGCATATTCCTGTCTTTCTCTGTGACTTGACTTACACTGTATACATAATGTCAGCAGCCGGAAATGCTTTCCTCTCTAAAGGAAACGATCCAAGTGGGAGAAAGCAAATAAACTTTCTCTTATAACCTTACATATAAGTACAGTGAGTACAAAGAGAGTAGGTATTACGGAGGCAAACTGCGAGAAATAGGAAAAGGCGGTTCCGCGGTTGAATGCACTTTCTCTCGGAGGATGACGGATGCGTTCTAGTATTTTACATACCACAACAGCTAAAATAGATACAAAAACACCTACGGGCAATGCCATTTTATGGCACGTGTTATATATAGTTTGGACATAAATATAACTTATACCTTATACTCATGCGTGTAAGATTGCTCTATTTAAATCTATGGCTATATTTAAGGATAATAAGAAAGAGTCGAGTCGTCGAGTGATTGGATTCCCATTGAGATTTCACTATCATATATAAGAGTTAGAACATAGGCTTTCAGTTTTTGTTAGTTATCGTCGTAGATTTTATATCCGAATTCTTCGGTGCTACTCTTTTCCTTCGTCATCTGCTCTGGTGAATTTTGGTGCGACATTAAATTAAAGAGACATGTAGTAGAAGGACAATAGCACTTGTCTCTCTGTTCTTCCTACAAGACGAGTAGAGCATAACACAAATGACAAAACAGATTGTATTCAGCCATTCACTACTTCCTACGACGTTTCTAGAATTCTTACTTTCTCATACTACAACTGTAAACATAGAGTTTGGTTAGACAATTAGAACCAATCCTATCACTTATTTTCCCTAACCTCCGGGGAATCGATAGTTACGAACAACGCTATAATTCCCTCCTGTTTTATTTTTCCAGGTATTTGTACAGGGCTTTGAATCTTTTATAGTGCTTTCTACGTTTACATACTAACATCATTAATACTTCCATCCAGAAAATTTTGGTGATGGTATATGATAGAACTCTCTTCTTTGCGTGGTGAAAGTACTGTAAGAGTTTAAAGCGCCGGACCATATGAAACATTCTAGGAATTTACCTGTCTACTGTCTGCAACAATTTCACTGATGCACTTTCGTTGAATTCGTTTATAAACTTATAACTTCGTTACGATACATTTGTGCAGATTTTTATCACCCTACCAAATGAGAAACTATTTTTTCAGTGTCGTGATGTGATTATGGCGCTTGCATCTAACCTAACAACTATGAAATTAGTTAGTGCTTTTGTCACTTAAAAGGTTTTTAACTGAGATAATTATGAAATATGCTCACTTCATTACGAATACGCATTCTTATTCTCATATTTCTTTTCTTAATAACAGACAATTAGGGTGCAGGCAGTCACTACAGTTAAGCAATTACCTTACATTGCCATTAGAGTAGTATCACATAAATTATCTAAAGATATTAGAAAGAAATGAAAGTACCAAAGAAAAGAACTTACTTTGTTGGAAATGATATCAGTACCATGGAGAACCGATTCGGATAGCATAGCACATAAATCCGTGTAGATTTCTTCCAATTCCTAATCAGAACAAAAGAACCTTAAAACAATATTCCTCCTATTTTAATCCTGCTTGCTAAAATTATTCTACTCGCAATAAAATGTAGATTTTTTGTTGAACAGATGTCAATGTTGTCCAACTTTTCCAATTGATTTTCCAACTTTGTATTTTATTGCACTACTACAAACAAAAAATTTCTAATTATGATAGATTCTACCACAGTCGCTGAAAATTGAGAATTTTAAAGTTTTACACTGTCGTATATGATGTGGCTTTGCATTGACTGGGTGATTACAGCTTTGTGAATTCTTTACAGGGGAGAAAAACCATTAGTCATGATGACACAGTAATCCTGGCTGTCTATAAAGTTGAAATGAAAACTGTCTTGGCCAATTGACTCCGTTCTCAAAGATACACAAAGTTAGTACGAAAGAAATACAAATGGAACCCCAATTGATCTTTGAGCCAATTTACTATGTCTTGTGTATAGTAGCAGTATTTATAGTTACCAAAACTAGAAAATTGCAGCCTTTTCCCCGCCATGTGAAGCAAGACGGAGGAAGTAATGCGTCCAATGCATTAGTTACTCGCGATTATTGGCTTAGTTCTCTAAGAACTCCTGAATATCTTATAGGTGGGTGACATTTTCAGTGAACAAGACTCTTTACACCACACAGTCAATAAAGAGAAAAAAGTTTGGACAAGCAGCCTAACTACTTTTCCACAGACAAGAAAAAGACACTATTGATTGCGTCATGTCAAGGCTACATAAGATTAAGAGGTGATATTCTCTATTCACGGAACGTAGGACCATTTTACTCAATGTAAAGTTATATCACAAGTGTTGTTCTGTCCCACGACTGTCTAGTGTAATGTGTAGTCTCTATGGCTTAGAAACTCATCAAACCTTACATAACTGGACTCGTCCAAGACATAAACATTGACGGCTCCGCTGGAAGATAATATCGTAATGTCATGCCATTTGTGTCGTAAAATCGTGCGTAGAGATTACTAAGCAATTTGTACCTTTGTCTCAACTACTATAAACTACTATCTAGGAATGACACTCTAAGTGAAACAATCTCCTTTACTAAAATCATGCAACATAAAATAAACACTAGTGCAAATTGCAGACCCTTATCGATTGTCTACAGACAGTTTTTACTTTTTACTCGCTCACTCAAGAGTTATTAGCACTAAAATAGAATATCCCTAAGCATTAGTCCAAAGTTCAAAACTTAGCTTAACATAAAGGTACAGGAGAAAATGAGAACCTGTAGAAGAGCAGGGAGAGTTTCAGAATGATATTCTTTCAGCATGGCATTGGTTCCTCGAAGTTGCTGTACGTATGCATTATGGGCATCATAGTATTGAGATAATGTACTGTTACTCCCTTGTTGAATGTGCTGCAAACACGCGTCACTGTAGTCCCGGTACGTCTGAAAGAGAACAAAATCATTTTCAATTAAAAACATTTCATACCAATATGCAATACCATCTTCAAATTCATAGATATCGTCACAAATGCAATGGTATTATGCACCTACATAGTATAATGATATGAGCAATATTCTGTCGTACCATTCATTTTCTTGTGCGGTACTTTGTAAACCGTACATCATACTGGATGGTGTTAAAGAATGTCAGTAAAAAAGAGCATTTTAGCCGTCTAAAAACGTATTACAAATTACACAAACACGATTCCGCATTGTTGGCAGCCAAAAGAAAATAGGTTCTATAGAAAGGAAGTGAAAAGACGAGGTTGTGCCTTCTCAGCGGCCAAACTACCCGCAACAAATCACAAATTAGCCACACACTTTGTGTCTGGCTTCCTCTGCAGTCATTTGTTCAGTGTACTTAACTTCCTGTCTCGTCCTGGTCTGCCTAGCCTGGCTTCATCTTCTTTACCTTCCTACATTTAATGCTCTGAGCACTAAAGCAAACAACTAAATCAACGAGGAACAAAGTACTGATCGTAAGTTTACTTTATAGATAATATATTGCAACGAGTATTGAGGTTGACATTAGTATATCATGTAAGATCTATTTACTTGTAACATTAACCATAGCGTATATCTACATTTCATATACTATATGACACGAAGTATATATAATCAACTATAGGCATCACTTAAATATTACTCTCTATAGGAGGAATTGTTCTTTAGCATTCGATAGTTACAAAATGAATATCTTTGTTATCTATACTACATACAGTTCACAAAATTTTGTACAAGTTCATGTACCGTCTACACAGCTATAACCAACAAATATAAGTTATTCTAAGTAAATACAGATACATGTTGTTTTGCTTGGATTTGGTGGATGGTAATGCTACGTGTTGTCGAATTATGAAAGTGTACATGTACACGTATACATGTATACACGTATACATGTACACGTGTACATGTACATACAGTATATGAAAGACAGCTTGTGCCACTTTCACTTGCAGTTTCATCTTTCCCTAAAATGAGAAAGTGATGCAGTTTTGTATAATTGGTCACGTTAGGGGCACTATGATACTTGCCTGTAGGGTCACTTTTGACTGCGGTCCACAGTGAAAGTTTTAGTACAAAATTGCACACGATGGATGAAATGGGTGTATGCCACCGTTATTTGCATTGTATTGTAGAAATAAGGAATGGGAAGTTATGGTCTTATGGTAGCCGTAGCTCTGTACCAGAAACACAAGTCCAGAGGTTCAGTGTTATATCTGTAATATGAAGATATACGTTTTATAAATTACTAAGTAGATTTTTTCATACGTGTTTGACCTGTTTCTGTGAGATATAAAGGTTTCAGTGACAAAGTGTAGGCTTTTAAAAAGGTCTACTTTGTTTGACTGTGCCTTCACTTTAGTTTCCTCCCTTACTTTCACTCACTTGAGTTATGAATAGAACATTACTTGCATAATACACAAGGCAGCAGGGCACAGTGCGACTGGCTTTGTTGGTTTGACTTTATTTGATAGTGACTTGACTCACCTAGATTCTATTGTCTTCAATAAATATATCGTCTGTATATACGATACATGCACTCGAAGAATGTATACAGACTTGAATAGAAGTTACAAAACACTAAACAAATACATCCTTTTATGAAAGCATCTCACTATGAAAAAGTTATGACTCAGAATCAGACGGCACAATCAAGAAGACTATATGTAATGCTAGACAAGTTCTCAAGTCTTGAATCGTCTACATTTTATAAATATTGACGTTTATATGCCAGTTACGGTTTACTCTTTAAATACAGTAACAAGAAAGTAGAAACTGAAACCCTACACTGTCAATGTTTGCTTTATGTAATGCAAAAATGTAGGCGCTGCATGCACTGAGCACATGATATTTCTTCGGTGAGATTTTCCATAAAAATCCAAATATTTTATACAAACATGTATAGTGTACAGTTTAAGAGAAAATTACATGGGAAAGCTAGATAGATGCTTAGAGAGGGTTCTATACATACAGCCATTCACTCTTCGTGACCTCAATGCTTTTATTATCTGACTTTTATCATACGTGCACTTCTTATTTATTGAACAACACACATAATTCAACATTCAACCGTGTAGTATGTATGTACTTCTTGTTTGCTTTAAACCAGCTTTATATATGCATATGTAGGTTAGGGAGTTAACAATTAAACCTGTTCTAAATAGTTTACAAACATTCTTTGGGATTCCTCAGCCTAAAATCTCTGTTGCCCAATCTAATTCAGGTTGGGTGAAAGTGGAAGTCTTTCAGGTATTCCTTTCACTATTGTACTGAAACTTTCTTTACATAAATAGTTATCCTGATACCACAATGTGCCCACGCACGCCCAGATATATGGTAGGTAGGCATTTATTTAGAATTTTCATCGAGCAATACATCTTTCACAATCAACAATTCTGAATCGTGGAAGCAACCTTTAGAATTAAAGAAAACTTACGTTAGCCAAAAGCGTTTCAGTTTTGCTAAGAACAGTCTCAAAGCTCTCACGGTGAGCAAAAGCCTTTCTGGATTGAATCTTGAGGCAGAATGTCTTTTCCAGCAGGGGTCTTGCAACCTGTAAGGTGCAGTAATAAAAAAAATACAAAAGAAAACATAAATTGATTATCTTTATACAGAAAAGAATGAGTTTACCTTATGTATTCCTAGTTTTATTTTCTTACAAATTTACATTTCATTCACTTACTCCACCGAAAACGAAATACGTCTTATGCTAGTCGGAACATTAACTTTTTCTAAAAATACTTTTCGAAATAGATCTATGCTCAGAAGTTCTGCTAAATTCTCGTAGGCGTAATTTTCTCTTAGTAGTCGGTATCGGACATCAAACAGAGGTATTAGTCGTTTTCTGCTAGGTCAAAGTACTTAAGTGCCTAAATGAGAAAAGTTGTGTTTGATCCCAATTCCAACAATAAGCGACAACGACAACTCAACATGTTGTAATGACATATCACTCAACTCAATATCCGTACATCAAACAAGAACAGAGAAATAGATATCAAATGTCAGATCATCCATAATACAACGAAAATATGGTACATGACAGGAAATAAAATGAAAGGTCAACACAAGTAATTTTCTGCAGTAGAGCTTTGAAGAAATACATGACAAAGCATATGCAGCCATATTCCATTAGACTGGAAATACAGGTTGTTGAATCGCTGAAACTATGACATGCAATTCCAGTTCATAAAGAAAGATAAACCTTCCGCATGGTTTCCTTTATTTGCGATTGCCATTCGGCATTGGAACTTTGAAGCCAGAGCCAGGTCAAACCGACAGCGAAAGGTTTAATCTCTTAGTAAATCCTAGTCAGTCAGACGCGAGCAAACCTTCACGATGATTAGTGAAATCAGTCACGTCGACACGTCCTCGAGAGGATTTAGTTTCGTTGAGAATTTTCTCAACATTATTTCTGCTTTTATCAACAAGCAAGAGCAAACTAGAAACACAGGACAGGAAAATCCAGTCACACAAACGTCAGAAATATTACTTATGCAGCGTTAGCAATAGAATCTCTGTTCTAGTTTGATATTTCGCTCAGCTGATGATACTTTATTTGATTGATTGATGCCATACCTCAAAAAAGTACTGTCAGAACATTATCACTTATTCCATGTTATTGTTTCACATATATTTTTAAACTTTTTTGAAGCATTTGCTTGGTTTCATAAATAACTAGGCTGAAGATACTCTAAAATCATAAAATCTGCTGTCCTTCCACATTCCACTGTCACTCCATCCGGAGGATTTGGACATAAATTTGTAGAGTGGGAAAACAAAACATTTTTCAACAACACTTCTTCACATTAAAACGTCCGAAAGTTAAACAGCATATGGCTATTTCTTCATACTTCCTTATTGGCCCCATGTAAATCAAAAAACTTACATGTGCTCTATTTTCCTTCAATATACTATTTTCTTCGGTGATGTAACAATGTCTAGGTTATCTTGTATGTCGATACAATAATATTATGGAAAAAACTGTGAAAATTATAATGCATTAAAATACAGTCATACCTGTCTGCCGAGGGAACCCGAGATATCGGAATGAGCTTGAGAATCCATCTCCACTTCTTGCAGTAAAGACTCCCATATTTGGAATAGGGCGTTACTACATGGTGGTCTGTTAAAAAAGGAAAACATTTCAGTAGAGAAAGTAGCATTAATGTTTTATAAGCATTTCAATAACAACATGAAATGAAATGATGAACTGGCTAATTAGAAACTCTTGAGACAACACCATCAACAACGTGCATCTCCCTTCTCAAAGATTGAATCATGTCTCAAGAGTTTCCAGTTTAATACTAATTGTACCATTGACTCAACATTTAAGAATATACTTAACAAATAATTCATATTCTCATAAGTATATTTTGTATTAAAAAGTAACACACACAAAAGTTAACACGCACAATCAGGTAAGTGCTGAAAAATAAAAATAGTATAAAAAATTTGATTTTAAAACTAATTTTATAGTTTCCATCGGGCCATGGAAAACATTGAAG
>JABASH010000999.1:0-30458 GCA_019776445.1 Tomocerus maximus
TTGGTGGTGAAAAGCCAACCCTGGGTATCTATCTAAGTTACGAAAAATAAGCTAGCCATCGTTTACTCGTCTTTTCCGCGTCTGTTGTATACTTAGTAAATAGTTGGGCTGTTGTGTCCTATGTAGACTTAGTTATTGGCTATTGTTAGGCTCCCACTATCTTCTTTTTGTCTACCGAGCGACTTGGCTTTCGCTCCGACTTCAACCACCACAATTTTAGATCTAAGACTTTCTTGTCTCATATTTTCTTATTGTTATATTATATTTCGTGGCAGTGGGTACAAAAGGTTTGCTTTAGATCAACCTGATTTCAGGTTCACCAAAGAAATATGGACATCAGCAATACAACAAAAGACAAAGTCCAAAAAAGAGAACTCTGATAGCAGGATAATAGAACCTTTCATTGAAATTTACACTCCTACTACAAATTCAAAGGAAAAGTCAATAGTTGTGGATAACTTCCAATATGCGCCTGCGTTACATCCCGCTCTGATAAACCATCTCTAAATATCATTATTCATTCCACTTTCTTTCAATAATACTCCCAAATAAACCATCCTCTTCGACTAACAGTCAACGTAAACCCTGTCAATCCTCATTGGTGACAATTTATCGTCACACAGTCGTTCCCGCTCAAGCAGATCTTGACGAGCATTTAAAAGCAAAGAAATAGGCAACAAAAAGAATCTCTAGGGGACAATAAGTGTTTAGATAGCCAAATACTGTCATTATGCAAAAAAGAAAGTTTACATCAATGCCTCGTGATTTGCAAACTTCTTTGTTCTATTCATCTTTTATACACATTCCTTCTAAAATGCAACTTATACTTAACTTTCTTTTCTACTTTACCAACTTTTAATTCCTGCATTTTTAACTTTGTACTCACAAATGTACTCAGCTAATTAAAATACGACGGAAATTTATTTCAAGACTAAAATGTTCATGATGCTCTTCAAATCAAGCTACAGTATTTTCATTCCGCATTTACATACCCAGGTGGTATATTTGAGTCTCTACAATAGCACATGAACTGTCATACTAAAGATATTTATAACTCGCCTGACAGGATATGAGATTTATAGATTCGATGCAAAATGGAAAGAATTCATCAAAATATTGAATTCTCTTATATCTGAAGCGCATAAGATAGGAGTGCCTGGGTTGGTTATCAAAGGTTATTGGATGGTTGAACATCCATTGACATTAGCAGAATAGACTTTTAGGCAGGCAGTTTATGCATTCGTAGGTTTTACTAATGTAGCTATGCATAGATTATAATTTGTAGCTCATTGTGACCATAAATAGGGGCAATCTCAATACAATCATAATGGTATTATGAGAGCATCCCAGTCATTCCTAATAAATGAGTATTACTTTACATTCAGCAAATTCAGCATTGTCTGTGTGGAAGAGTTTGTAGCATTGCTAAGCACCTAACTGATGTCCTGATTAGGATTATGATGATACTGGTGTGTGATTAGGTGTTTTAGTGTTAGATGTAATATTATGTGGGTTTGCTTGGTTCCCTTGTTCAATGCGTGTCCATGCATTATTTTATCAGTGACAATTTGTGCCATTTTAGAATTTTAGAACTCTATCTTTGTACATTTTCAACCACCATTCAAGATGTTAAATAATATTTTTACAAATTCATGCTACAAAAGTGTGCATGGTAACAATGTGCCAATTTTTACATTTGCAAATGGAATTAGGGTAATATTGGTTGGTTATTAGCTTTTGGTTAACTGTAGTATTTGCTTTGAGGCTTCTTCTTATTACATATTTATTAAGGCAGTCCAGTTAAGTACCGGATTTATAATGTAATAAATTGCACTTTTTATGGTGTGGGGTTTTACATCTAATAGTATAGAATAATGAGCCGAAAATGGAGTACGGCAGTTGGAAGCTTATGAAATAGTAGTCAGAGGGATATGTTGGGCACTGAAACCGCTCAAGTTGGAAAGCAGTGTTGATTAGCGCAGAAATTGCAAATTGTCTAACCCGTAAATCCACCATTAGAATGCAGAGAGCTCTTAGTGGTATATTAGTATTTAAATAAAAATGAGTGAAGTATTAAAAGTGCCTAGCTTATCCTGAAGAAGATGGTTGCTAAAATGAATGTGTCACTAGACTAGGAATTTGCATATCATTTTAATGGGAAATACAGTTTACGTCGTAGTAGAGGGGAATGTCATGTCGTGCATTGGACATTGGACTACTAGGACCATGCTGAACAAAAAGGAGGATATAATTTTAAGTCAGGTGATACTATTACGGCAATATTATTTGTCTAAAATCAAAATATTGGTTAAATGGTATACAAACGTTGTTAAATAGAATACTTACTGTTTTGATTAGACTAGGTATATAGGATGAATAATATGTTTATTATGTTGGTTTTTCTTTTGGATTGAAGGATATTGGCATATTGGCTGTATTTCAACGAAGAGAGATTGAATGTGCACATTTAGAAGGATAGAATTTTATGGCGTACCGCAGTGCACATTAACGAATAATACGAGTGATTACCAATTTCTAGGATGATGATTCACAGTTTTAGTATTGGGATGAAATTGTATTGAAGTTGTATTATTTTGAGCATGATATTATGTGGTGGCACACACACATTGAAAGACTTTATCTGAATTCTGGAGTTGTTGGTGGCATAATATTATCATCTTACTTAGTACATGACTCGTTGACTCGAGTCGACAGCATTTGGTTAGGACTGGCTTGCTTGGGAGTGGCAACAGTGCTAAGTTCTTCGTTATATGAACTTGAGGAATAATAAGGAAAGTCTATGTTTTGATACCAATATACCATAATACTATGTGAGACATTTATAAAAGAGTTGTCTCATGCAGCAGTCAAAAGCAAAAATTTATGTTGTAGCGTATTATGCGATATAGACTCAATACTTATTTTAGTGCGTAAAAAAGCCGAGTTAGTGGAGTAGAATACGTGGAGGAATTATATAAGTGCTCTTATGTTAGACTTTATATTATGCTCCTATAGGACTAGGTGCATACTTAGTTATAACAGTCTTGTATACTAAATGTGCTAATATCGAGCTATGGTTTTCGTCTTTCCCCACATCTGCACAATCTGCAGAAAAATACACTAAACATACTTCGCACAATGGGGACTATTTTCTACATGCATTGGCTCATGCTGATGAGTACCTACTTTCCTTGACTCGTACACTGCACTGAATTACATTTTTGCAAGTTGCTGCGCGTTGCGTGTCTATTTCATGCATGTTCATGATCTGCTGCGCGGAAATGCATTGTACACCGCTTTCCACTCTCACCCACTCCACAAATACCCAAAATATAGAAAGATTTTGAAATCTGGAACGAATTCTGTGCTAAAAGTTCATCTCCAATCTTCATTTGCAACAAACGAATTCAAAAATAAAAATCATTTTACTTTTTACATATGTTGGAGGAGGAATAGCATATTCACGAGAACATTTGTGCTTTCTAAATTTCTTCAAATGCTACGCTGCATCACTTTAGTATTTGAAATTAGACTACATGTTTCCAAAACGATTTAAAAAAGTATTAGCTCTTTTTACTTTGTAAAATTGACATAAAATATGTTGCCATTTGCAATACGACTGCTATGAATGAGAATTTCTAGGAATTGATGAAATTCTTATTAATATCTGGAGGTTTTTGGCTGTAGACGTATTTTGTAACCGTGTGGAGTGTGGACTGTAGAAGGTTGTGTGAAGAGGATTTCCGCACGAGACAAAAGTATTTATTTACATGGTTTCGTATGCTATAGAAGTGTGTCTGTTGAGACAGGCGGGAGGTATTGTGATAAAAGAACCAATGCAGATGATTTGTGACAGATCTACATATTTCATGTCGTCTATAAGTATTAGTAATTTAATTCTGCATGTTGTGTCTGTAATGAAATATTTTTAGTATAGATGCGAGTCTAAATAAATCGCATTTGGATGAATATAAGAAAATGTCATTCGTCGGAAAGGGAAATTTGGATCAGTGAGTTATAGAATTTGATCTCATTTCGGATTCTATCGGCTGTGAAGTTGTAGTAATGTAATCTGGTGTCAAGTACTGAATTGGTGAGGAGGCTAATAGAGTAGATCATTTTACTTTTGAGTGGTTGCATAACTGACATAGCTAACATATCTAGTATTTATATAGCGTATAGTGATGTTTATTATTTGATGTAGGTACATATTGTTCATGTAAAGTTCACTCATGTCTCTGTCAGAGTGGGGCATTTACTTTTTACTTCTTTTGACTTGATTATGTACCTACACTATTCACTATACTATGTAATATGTTTATTCAGCGAGATTACTGCTCAGTGACTCTATGATGCTAGTAAGCATTCAGAAGAGTGACATGCTACTTATAAAAACAATATTTAATAAAGCTGCGTGAAATGGTAGGTTTAATGTAATATTGCAGAATTCTGGCGTGTGTAATTTAGCGATGTAATGTGAGATACTTGGGCAGAATTATTATCTAGAGCAGAATTAAGGTTAAAAGTTCTGACAATTATTTCGTTCTTTCTGCCTCTGTAGTGATAATGCAAAAATGGTCGACGAGAAAAATTCACTTTGTATTTTCCGATTGTGGGAAAAGGATGGAGGTTGTGAAAAATTGTGATTGTTATGCTTCGTTGATATTTATTTATTCATTATTGGTATGCATTGTGATATAAGTAGGTACATACACACTTATAGCTAGTGGAATAAATATCTGTCTCAAAATACTGGTGTAGTAGTTGTAAATTGGGTTTATATTTCTGCGAAAAGTGTTGTCTGTCTAATGGACGTCATCGTGAAGAGGCTGGCTTTTTTGAAGGAAGTTTTGGCTGTTAAAAATGTAATTTGTTGTGTCGTACAAGGAAGGAACTGTAAATAGAAAATAAGTATCCCCAAATTCGCTATCGCTGTTCAGGGAGATAATGTGAAGGATTTGAGGGAGAGCCGTTTTGAATAGTGTAAAACTGTGTCTGTGTTTATGGCATTGGGGATTATTGTTTAGAGTCTGCTCTGAGTCGTCTTATAGGCAGCATAAACTCTTATCGCTGGAAATTATTATAGCAGCGTCTTCTGCAATTTTAACTGAGTGAAGTATGAATGAAAAATAGGAGAGACATGTGCGGGATCCGCACTCGAAATGAAGACAGGGACAATATTTTGCTACAGTCAGCTGTGAGACCACAACTCATTGGACCTCTACATTTACGCCTTTTCGTACTCCAGCAATTTTATATTTAGATATTTCCTGAGTGGTGCATGTTCGACAAGGAAATTTTGTCATTTCTTTCCCTGCTCTCCTCGAATATTGTGATGCTCTCTGTACATCCCAGCAGTCACAGACAATTTCCTCTGTTATTCTAGTTTACAAATTTTATAGTATGTCAGATGGTTAGTCCTTTCATCAGTGCTACTCATATATACTCATTCGGGAAAAGATTATAGTTTATTACATATACTATTACACATAATTATTTTCTTTATTGTTTGAATTACAGTTCGAGAATGGCTCGAGAAAGCAAAAGAAGAATTCGAAGAAAAGTGGCGGAATCCCTCTGGGGTAAGTATTTTATGCCAAAGTATTGATCTGAAAGTTGTGAATGCCATGTGTTATATATACACCTACACGAGAGAAACTACAACTTACTCAGAGTTACAAGATCGTAAATCTAGTGAATGAAATGAATATAATGCCTGATCTTACGTTGGAGTACATTTCTAAGATTTCCATTGGAAGTCTGTCTAAGGTTTCTTTTATGGATGTAGTTCAATGTTCAATCCAAGTCCTATTATTGTTTACACGAGATATCATTTTGTTGGGGTAACTTTTTACTACCTTTCCTGGCTTAGTTACATCAACTAAACTTTATACATAAACGTATTCAAGTCATTTCCTCCGATTTGCAAACAGATACGAACGATTACCTACTAGTTGCTTTGTATTGTTCTATTTGACTTTATTTTAATGTACTTTAATGGTTGTTTGAATATCTAGAGTGGCTTATTGGACTTTATTTTAATGTTTTTTAATGATTGTTTGAATATCTAGAGTGGCTCGACGTTAGATGACTTTGATCGACTGAAGACGCTAGGAACAGGGTCGTTTGGCCGTGTCATGCTTGTTCAGCACCGATCCACCAAAGAATTCTATGCAATGAAGATACTGGATAAACAAAAAGTTGTCAAACTGAAGCAGGTTGAACACACTCTGAATGAAAAGAAAATTCTGCATGCTATCAACTTCCCCTTCCTGGTCACACTCAAGTATCATTTTAAGGTATGTTATTTAAATCCTGATTAGACAATTCATAATAAATTAATTTGACCTCCCTCTTTGCACAATATTGTCAACGAGTGCAGGTCAGTGAAGACAATCTCCCAAATCATGAAATGGCATGAACAGTGTTGCTCAGCCAGCATGATTTAATCATTGTCATCATAAAGAGACTGGCTGGTATTAAAAAACTCCATTGCATGGTCACTCACTCTATAAAAATAGCTCACGTTCGTCTTTATTGTCTAAATGTCATTGAATATTTACTTGCCCATACAATTTTCAAAATTATTGAGCCCGTGAGCTTCGACTCACAATAATTATGGGAGTGGTTTGTTTATCGTGTGCTTTATACTTAGTACTTCATACACCAGCCAGTTCCTTTTAATGGATTCTTGGGTTCAGATGAGCACAATGCTATGTGAATCCAACTGGGTCAAAATTACATGATCTACCTAAGTTGATGCGCAACTACTGTATATTATGTATATCTCTGTTCGTGATGCTAATACTCATCTCTTCCCTAATAATAATATAATGGAGCAACCGAGTTAGTATAATATCAATACTCGCTTTAATATATTAACTAATCTTGCTCCTTTTTTATACCATACACGACGAAACACTATTATAAACTATATATAAATATTACAATTGTGTGTGTGTTTATTCTCTATAGATATATAAATACAGCAAACTAATATTATTATACAGTATCTTTAGTAGTGGTGTATCGTCTATTTTATATATACTATAATAATAATAAAATACTTCATATTATTATTATTACGGAATTGGAGTATTATTGGAGGTATCACTTATATAGTTCTGTTATTGACTACATAGTATAATAAAGTGTAGTAGGTACTTGACTATAATATTAGTCTGTCCCTGCCCAATTGCAAATTGGAATGTATCGAGGTAAATGAATGTAAATGAAAAGAATGAGAATGATGAGAATGGCGAGCGTTTTCTAGGATACGACGAACTTGTACATGCTGATGGAGTACGTGAACGGAGGAGAAATGTTTTCTCATCTTCGCAAACTCGGAAGATTTAGGTAGGCGGAAATTTGATTATGTATTTTCTAATTGATATTGTTGTTTGACCTGTTACAGGACAATTCCAATCTATACATGGTACTAGAGTATATCCCCGGAGGGGAAATGTTTTCCCATTTGAGGAAAACAGGTCGATTTAGGTAAGCATAGTGCTCATCCTTTAGAAAACCATAAATGGTGGAAGCATGTTCTCACTGGTTCATCTCATCCTTCGTTCGTTAATGTAGTGAGCTTCCGTGCGACTCTTTAGCCCTTAGCTTGCCGTCGTATTCTCTGGCGGTTTTCCCAGCATGAGCCGTGATGCACAATGCAAAAACGACTACATCGTCTCTACATTTCAATACTAGTGCATTCTAATTTAGTGCAGTGTAATAAACTATGTGTTGCGCTATCCTCTTAACTCACAAACAAGTTTACCTTCTTTTATACAAATGCAAATTTAATATAATCCGCGTTTGGCAGACAGACAGACGATCATCACTGCCCTTTAATACTTGCTTACACCAGAACAACCTATACTCCGCCTCGGAGCACACTTAGAAATATATTCCAAACCTACGTCAATTATATCCTCATTCCAATTCTCTTCTATGCCCCTAGTATTCAAACACATCTAATTAAATTACATTTATAAACCACATTTCAAAATTCAATTTATTCTAAATCTCACTTATTAATTTCTTATTCTATGAAACGACATACCTTAAAAGAGAGTTTTCTAATTTTTTGCTTTGACGATCCTTTGACGTGCACGTAATTTTAACTAACTGATTTTTTGCAGAGTATTGATGCGTCATTTAGAGTGGAGGTTCTTTGCACACACCTTATAGATCTGTAGTTGCCCTGCTGGTATGATAGTGGTGTTACTTGCATTGTAGTTGTAGAGCTGCCCATGCCTGCCCAGTCAGTCACTATTTAATGGTTCAGCTGCCTGCAGCCTATCATTCTATCCCCGATTTCTTCCTGATGAATGAATTCCATCTTTACATCTGGTTTTCGCCTACTTGCCCTTACGTGTCAATACTGCCAAATTTTGTTGTAGATATAGATATAGGTATATACGAGTAGAGATAGTTAAGACTCGACTGCACCATGCTGTGAAGCTGCGGGCCACATCTGTAGAATTTTTCTATTTTCTAATTAGATACTAAAAGTAGGCATATTGTCTCCAATTTTAATCCGCAGTAAATGAGAGCTGTCTGTAGCTTTCCCTCTGTAGTTTGTTACAGTTTCTGTGAAACGAAGTAGAAAATTGTTTTTCTATTGCTGCCTACACAATTGTCTATTAATGATTGTAGTTTTGTACTTGGTTTGCACTTATTTATTATTAGTAGGCTTACCATTAGGCGACTGCCATCCAATTCCTTTGAACAGAAACATGTGTTAACACTTTTAGTATCTTTATCGCTACGTTGTTGCAGAACTTTGTCTATGGTTAAAGTTTTTTAATTGGCCCATTTTTTTGATTCATCTACTAATTAATGTGTTTCTGAAATATTTATGCAATTAATAAGCCAATCGTCTAATGTCAATGATTCCAAAAGTTCACTGAAAGATAAAAAACTAACAATCTGGCATCTAAGATCATTTTCCCATGTCCTAACGATATTATTAGTTAATTGCTTTTGTCATTAAATTAACGAAAGAGAAATGTCGAGCAAAGCATTACGTAATTATTGCTAATTAGTTTTGATTGTTTTTCGTAGTGCATTTCTAAAAAATTAGCCACTCTGTAACTGGTGGTTAGCCAGGATGAGTGGTTTCACATCCTGGGATAGCACATTTAGCTGTAGTTAGTGTTAGTGCCCATTCAAGTTATAAAAAACAGTGGCCTTTCTATAGTGCAGCTGGCTACTTGCATTGCCGTTTTCATTATTTGTACTTGCACAATTAGTTTCACTTATCTATCAGACAAGTATTTGAGCATTTCACTTTGTCTTTTATTAGATTGTTTACAAAAAACATGCACATCTGTGTTATGTTCCGCTATAGTACTCTCTGTAGTGTAAATTAGTCTAGAGTAGCGCATAATTTCGTTTTTTCTGTGTTTGAGTAATTTTTTATCATTTCACTGGAGTAAATGCAGCTGGATGAATTTTAGTAGTTTACTCAAGAAACTGCATGGTTATGGTATCTTTGCATGAACGAGTAAGTGCACAAATGAATGGAACTTGTCCTGTAGTAGATTATAAACTTTTTTTATTTTTATTATTTTGCTTTTTTAATTTCTTTACGATGAATCGGATGGAAACCACTTGTGTCTATATTGTCATTGTTACATATTCTATTTGTGGTGTGGGGAAGTTTCTAATATTTGTGCCTTGTGTACAGTGAGCCTCATTCTCGATTCTACGCAGCCCAAATAGTTTTGGTCTTTGAGTACCTGCATTACCTTGATTTAATCTACCGGGATCTGAAGCCAGAGAATCTGCTGATCGATAGCCAGGGCTACATTAAGGTACATCATCATTATATTCAGTCGTGCACTCCAGTTCGCACTGGCTCAGCATTAATTTTCTAATTCCCGTGCATTTAGCCGTATGAATAGAGTTTGACAAAAATAATCCCTCCGTTTGCTATTTTTTCTTCCAGGTTACGGACTTTGGCTTTGCGAAGAGAGTAAAAGGAAGAACGTGGACCCTGTGCGGAACACCAGAATACCTTGCCCCTGAGATAATTCTATCAAAGGGGTATAATAAAGCGGTGGACTGGTGGGCCCTTGGTGTTCTTGTGTTCGAAATGGCTGCAGGCTATCCGCCCTTTTTCGCCGACCAACCCATCCAAATCTACGAAAAAATCGTATCGGGAAAAGTTCGTTTTCCATCTCATTTCTCCAACGACCTGAAAGACCTCCTCAGAAACCTTCTACAGGTACATATTTTTTAGCTCTCTGAATGCACTTTTCAAATGTCTCAAATTACATAGAAAAATATTTATAGAACGGATAATAATAATGTGTCTTTTAACTTCAGGTTGACTTAACTAAGCGGTTTGGTAATTTGAAAAACGGTGTAAATGACATCAAAAGCCATAAATGGTTTGCAACCACAGACTGGATTGCCATCTTCCAAAAGAAGGTACGTGTTCTCTGTGGTTAAATAAAGAGGATTTAGTCCTTTTGTATTGAAGATCAATGGAAACTATTATGTAATTCAGGTATTTGTACTTGTGAGGTCGTAACTCATTTCTGTGAAATTGAATATCCTCGGAGTAGCTGATACCTAACTAAATTATAGTAATAGGTAGGTACGACGGGCGGGCGGGCGGACGTACGTCGGTTATATAATATGGAGTAGGCTGGAGTATTTCGATCAAAGCGTGCATGGATAAATTGGATAGACGTAGTACATAGTATGTATTTTGGAACGTACGTATAGAAAGTAGGACGAAGTCTAGTAAAAAGTTATTCATAACTTGAAAGGTTGTCATGCGTTCTTCTTGTCTCAAAGACTGGTTATGGTTGGTAATAATGTACAATGCGACGTCTGTACGATACTCACGAAGCTAGAAAAGAAGGAAATACTAGACAACCACTACTTACTACTCCTCTGACTAACTCTCCTGCCTAACTCATTCCACTGCAAATACATCCATCCAAATATCTAGACTACTCGCAATTTTATTAAAAGAGATCTATACAAGTTAGTTTTTAGTTTAGTGAGTTAGTTAGTTAGTTAGTTAGTATACACGGTAGTTAGCTAACTATAGATAGACGTTCTTCTGCCTTAATATACTTTAGCAGTAGCGAGAGTTGGAGAGAGGGAGGCAGAGCGAGGCTGGAGACTTAGAGAGTGAGTGAGTGTTGTGTAAAGTATTAATAAGAGTGAAGTCATTGTCAGTAGTGGAGGACGACGGAGGAGGAAGGTAGTTCTGACTAACACAACAGGGACTTTAGTTTAGAATAGTGCAGAATACATACTACTATGTACTACTACTATGATGTACTACTACTCAGTATTTATGTACTGCTGCTGGAGTGCAGAAGAGTCGACGGTGGAAGGAACGTAGTGAAGAACGGTGTGCCGGGAGGAAAGAGAAAAGCGGGGGAAAGTGGATATACTCACTATATACTACTCCTACTCTGTTCTATAGATATATATAGATTCTTGCAGAGAGTGCAGTGTAGAGAGAGCAATATGAGTGAGTAGACTTAGGCTTGAATGTCATTGATTTGACTGGTCGCAGAGTTATTTCCCGGAGTATAATTTAAGAGTTGGAGTGTCTATTCATAGTGAGTAATCGTAGATGAGTTTGGAAGGGGAAGCCCATTGTGGAAGAAAGTAGTATGTAATAGAATACTAGAAAGTTTGACTGGTAAATAGTACTTACTTATTATTGCAGATACTACTTGTACTTACTTTGAAGCGAGACTCCCAATATTATGCAATCTACTATTTCTATGTACTCGTCGAGAATGTAGGCTAGCCTTACGCTTCCGCTAGAATTCCTGTCTCTCTCTCTCTAAATACTTATAGAATAGTTGTGTCTGTCTGTATGGAGAGTGGAGTATTGCAATTCCAGCACAGAACGAACGGTGCAAGTAAGTAGTAGATGTAGACTTAGTGGAGATGGCTTGTGTGGAGTGTGCTTCTCCATTCTTCTCATCTCTCAGTCTCTGATTATATTTTCTATATCATTCTGAGTGTGAGTGAGTGAGTGAGTGAGAGAGAGGAGGGCTTAGGAATATCATTCTTATTATATTTAGTATATATATATCGGGATGGAGAGTATTATAGAGTCAGGCAGGTTCCGTGGGCAGTCATGTAGTACAAATGAGAAATATTGGAACATGCGGAAAGCAAATGTATTCAGAATAACGTTGAGGGGTGCCAAATCTTGGGAATTATTCATGGATGTAGAGGACTGGAGGCAAAAAGGCAGATGAATCTGACTGTCGCTCGGTTGGCTATAGCCACCTCTCCTCGCTGCTCCCTCCTCTCTACAATTTCTTAGTCTGACTCGACCTTAGCTCAGACTTGCTTCGCTAAGTAGTTACTAAGGCACAAACAGAAGTATGTAGAAGAGATTTTCTTGAGTAAGTGCAAGTGGAGGAAAAATCATTCCGACGACTCATCTTCTCTCTCTCTAGAGCAAGTGAGCTAGCTCAGTGCAGATAAAGTGTGAAAAAGAGTTTTAATAATATTGGCAGGCAGGGACTACAGACATGCAGAAGTAGTTGTAGTGTAGGAGTAGTAGGTACGATAGTAGTCAGTTGAACGGTGGAGTAGTCACTCAGTCCTCTCTCTCATCTCACTTGTCTAGCTAAGGACAAGAAAAGAAAGCAAACATGACTACTGAGTGACAGAGATTCCTCGCAGTTGCCGAATTTTATTATTCTTCCTTCAATAACGGTATTTTCAGATCCCTGACTGACTGCGTGTGCTACTATTTCTAAATCCCGAAGATGATGCCTCGGCAATGCAACTCAGTCCCTACCTACTACTACAGATACCTACTCTGATGTTGTAGTAGCAGGGATGTTATTAAGTATGTGCATGTAATATCTACTATGTACAGGGAGTCCCACTCAAAGGTGTACTTGTGATGGATTGTATTATGGAGACAGATAAGTCTATGTGCTCGCTCACATTCTCACTCACTACTGCATCTGTGTGTTTTGCGAATAATGAGTTTTCTTCAGGTGGCAAACACCGAGCAGCTTGCAGAACAGAATTGTGTTGCTCCTCTCTCTGTCTGTCTAATAGGAGGAGGAGGAGGAGGAGGAGGAGGAGACAGCTGAGCTATATACCTTCCGCACCTACTTACTACTACTACTACTATATGTACATAGACACACTTTTCATGTCTCTCTCGTCTATTTTCTCCCAGACCTGGAGTTGAATCTCCCAATTTCAAACAAGAGACAGACAAAGAGATTCCAAAGTTTTCTCTCTATATACACAGAGATACTTGTTACTTTTCAATGCTCTCACACTCATGATTTCTATGCGTATGGCATAGTTTCTGACTTAACAGAAACAAAATCTATTTCCAGATAGTTTCATTTCCGAGAGACGTCAAAGTAAATTTCAAAAGCGATAATCGCATTTGATTCTATACAAAATCATTTTTCGAATTATCTTTGTTTACTGCAGATATATTTGACTCGAGCACAAAGCACAGCAGTTGTGATGAATTCTGCTCTTAGCTAGAAAATAAATTTCTCACTCTCTAAAAACTATTAATATATCTTTGTAGGCATACAGTAGTCTGGATAGATATACTATGATAATGTGATGTCTTTTTGGTATTTCTTCCAACGAGAAAAGTTTATTGGAGTTGGCGAATGGAAATTGGATTCAAATAGGTTCTACTTTCCTAGACGATATTTTTCTTATTACACATTACTGAAATTGTGACTTGAGAATGCATATTATTTTTTACATGGAAACACAGCGAGTTGAGCGAGAGAGAGAACTTTGTCGCTCTTTAAATGGGATGATATTCATGCAATGGGGAATTATGTGAGATGCAAATTGATTTTGAAATTGACAGAGTAACTAAATAATGTCGTCATTTCTAATTTCTGTCTTGGATAATGTGTGAACCCCAAGGACGTTCGTATATAGTAGAATGATATGGAGACGGGGAAAGAATAAAGTAAAGTGTGTAATTGCAATTAATGTAATGCTCAGGAACAAGCGCCCTTGAAACCGAAAGTGCACGATGCAGGAGATACTCGATACTTCGACCTAGTTCCCGAAGACGAAGATGTATTCAGAATAACTCAAAACGATTCTTTGGGAAAATGTTTTGAAGAATTCTAAATTCATGACTATTTCATCCCCTCATAATCATTTTGACTCGGTAGAAATAATCCAGTTAGTCAAAGTATCTACTTCTTAAATTTTTTCTGTGGGGATTTATGCTTTCGTACGTGTATTGCCAAATGTCAAGTGTAATGATTCTATTTCTGTAACGATGTTAGATAATGTATGAACATGGTTCTATATGTGTATAGTAGAAAATGCAATTGTTATCATCAATATAGTTATTTAGTAAGTATGTCGCCCATAAGTTATTCATGTTATGGTAAGTAGAGGGTTACGTTGTTCATTTTGTCCTTGGGATCTCATTTCTCGGAGCATTGGCTTTATTCGTCTTGCTGTTGCTATACTATTACAATATATACTAGTAAGTATAATATTATATATAGTGAGGTGAATCTCTACTGTGTGTCTTGATTTGATCAACTTAGGTCTTTGTCGTCGCCGTGATGCATATGTAACTATTTTATCCAGACTCCTACCTACCTAGGGCCGTTGTGTATTTATGTGTACCGTCCTTACAGAATGAAAAAGTTAGGGAAAACTGTTTCGTTTGTATTCTTGTGTAGCCAACGTCCAATTTTTAAGAGCTCTTTGTCTCCCTCGAATTTGTATGGAAATAAGTTTGGTTGTTGTGTAGAGTCGTCGTTGTCGTCGTGAGTCTCGTGAGTGGGTGAATATGTAAGCAACCATAATGTCGGGGCTTATTAAATATCTAGGAGAATTAGTAAGACTGGTGCTGCTACACATGAGTTATGTTATGAATACATGCAACATTGTGGGATTTAATTTTATTGATCGCATTTATTGCTGTGCTGCTGATATTAAATTTTGTGGTGAACTAATGGGAATGTTTTTCGTGCAGGTTGAAGCTCCTTTCATACCCAAATGCAAAGGGTCAGGTGATACCAGCAATTTTGATGACTATGAAGAAGAAGTTCTTCGCATTTCATCTTCTGAACGCTGTGCTAAGGAATTCGCCGAGTTTTAAACAAAAAACAAGTTTCTTCATAAGTGTGTAAAAGACTTTTTCTCCAAGATCTAAACTTTTAATTGGATAACTATGGTTGCTGTTATGATTTACTGAAAAGAATCTGAGTTGATTCAGTCAGTCAGGATAACCATGAATCTGTAAAATAAATAGAGGCAATTATTCGTAAAAGAAACCGTAGTCGAGTGACAAAAAAGGGATGTATTGTCAATTATAAATCTATTAAAGTGACAGTTCACTAGTAGGAAGGAAGATTAAGGAAGAGAAACAGCTGCTGTAATCAACTAACCTCATAAATGGCATGGAACTGCACTTGTTATCTCGCCGAAATACCTGAATCATAGTCAGAGGAATCTGATTCGAACTTCCGGAGCCCAATCCAGTGTTGTCGTTATTATTGTCATTAATTAAATATCATAACTATTATTATTACTATTATTAATTACATATTGTCACTATATTATTATTATTTATTGTAAATATGTATGTGTATTATTAGATAACTACAAGATCCAAAAGCAGTTTCGACAAAAGACCTATAAGCATAATAGTAGTGGAGCGAATCTGTCAAAGGTCATGTTACAATTGAGTAAATTATAAAAGTTATCAAGTACTGTGTTTACAAACATTAAGTGACCAGGTAGTAAAATTCTTGCGTCAAGCCAATCAATTTAGTAACTATGAATTTAGTGTAACGGTAACACGTAACGCATTTCGTAGACAACTAGTGTATTTGTATGCTAATTAATTAAGCAATATTGCTGTGCTCCGTAAATATTTCTTACGAATGACCAATGGGCAATAGAAATAAAGTAGGGAGGAGACGATTGTGTAAAGTAGAGAGTAAAGTGCTCAGGAGCTATTCGTGAACGCACATGTTCATGAGTCTACGAAAATTGTTGCAGTCATAAACTCCATTAAAAGTTCGTATTAATGAAAAATTAAGACTCGTCAATAAGTCATTTGTAATTGTGTAGCCTCTATCAGGCACTTCAGCCTCCAAGTATGCAATTAGGCAAAACTGCCGACCAGCCGTGAAACATTTTTAAGTGATTTTATTAAATGATTACTGTTGATAATTTTATTTTGCCATTTGCAACAAACAAATAGACGGCCAAAAGTAGTTCTTTATTTTTGCCTGTTTCTAGATACATTAGTTAATGTTATGTAATGTTCATGACAAATGATGTCAAGTCAGTCTATGGAATATGCAATTGTATTGTGTTGCTTTATCTGTATATATAAATAGCTACCGACTTAGATAATAATATATAAACGGGACAGTGTAAAACATTTAGACAAACTTGTTGAACTGCACATAAGCAATGGGAGGGGACTCGATTTAAGTTGTTCTTTGTAGAAGAGTGGAACGATTATTGAATTGCTATTAGACTGTGAAATTACTATTGTACTGTATTATTACTATGCTAATTATTACTGTCTATTATTAGTAATTAATCTGTTCAAGTGCACGAAGAAGAGTTCCTCGTTCATTGGACCCTCCCTCCCACTTCAAAAAAAATCCTTAGTTCCCTAAATTTCTTCATTTCTGTCACACTACTACTACTACTACACATACTACTACTACACTGCGAGTTGTTTGTACTTATGTACTTGTACTGGACCTTGGTGGTGGGGATTATTTTGCCTGCCCTGCCTGCCTCCTCGAAATCAAAATTCGTTGTTAATTATTTTCGTTAGTTGGTAGCCATTTACTCTTCCTTTATTCGCCAAGATAGAAGTCGTCTATCCTCTAACTCTATCCAGGTCAAGACAAAGCCACCTACAGATAGTTGTACCTACCTACGTCGTCGTAAGTGTGTTTGTGTATTTGTGGCGTGAGAGATTGACAAAAAGCGTGTGCAGTTAAGTAAATGATAGACGTGACGTGTGTGATCGTATTACTTAGATAATACGTGTGTAATTGAGAACCAAGAAAAAGTACTGACGGTGGAGAACAGGCATAAAATACATCTTAGTAGAATAAATAGAAGCAAATAAAAAGAAAGAAGAGACTCTGCTCTTCGCAAAGAAATTGGGTTCCTTGCCCTCATCCATACTACGTGAATACTATTATTAGATGATTACTTGTAATAATGTTCAACTGATATACATAATAATATCTGTAATTCTTCTGACATGACTTGGAGCTCGTAAGTAAATAAGTAGTAAATGTACAATTATTTAGGTTAGCCTTAGAATCCTCTATGTTTATTCAATAAAAATGTAATAAATGTAAAATTCTGTGCTGTTCACGTTGCGACGTAAATAGGTACATGGAGGGAGTACCGAGACGCTCATTGCGTAACAGCCACGGACTAAAACTAAATAAGTTAAGTGTGGACAGGATGTGGACGAGTTGGTAACAGAAATCCAATGAAACAAGATTGAATTTGTCTAGCTAGACGACCGCCTAGCTAGCTAGTCTTAATCCAGAGCTCTAGAACTAGCCAGCTACTGTGTGACACGACATGGACGAAAGTGTGAAATAATTGTTCAGTCAGTCAGTCTTCATCAGAAACTCCATGTCTGTTCTTCTGTTCTAGTTCTACTCTTCTACTATATATGCACATACTTAAAAACAAGCATTAACAAGCTTCAAAACTTGGAATCTAAATAGCCACAGTGCAACAGAAACAAAACAAGATTTAACGAAGTCATCTAAAAAATATTCTAAATTCGACTATCCCTTATTAGAGCTTGATGTATGAATGAGAGAGACAGGTAGAGATGTCAACTAATTTTGTGACTTCAAGACCTGAGCTAAAATTCTGGTGGTCAGACCTTGTTACTCTGTCAGTGTGATAGTTCAGTCAGACTTACTTACGTGTAATTGTGTTAGAGTTGTCGTCAGTCACCACCAGCCATTGCCTCAAATCCTTTTCAAGAAAATATCGGCATTTGTCATGGCGTCTATAAATAGAAATAAGGATCTTTGTCAAGAGGGCAGCCAAAGTTATTTCCTTATCATTTTGTGGAGAAGACCAGGAAATCAATTCGATCACAACAACCTTCCCACCTCTCATGCCATTCAATTCGTTCAAAAGTGATTTTTATGATTTTGTAAATTCAGGACATAATTTGACGTAACCATGCGGACATATTAAATGGAATTAAATTTAGATATCTTTGCCAATTGCCACTACACAACGGCGGACAGGGAGCGGGAAAACAAGGGAAGTGATTTCACGGATTGGCCTTTATCGGCACCATCGAGTTTATTGTAGTACCTAGATATTTGAAAAGGAAATCAAGTAGAGAATCTTAAACTGCAAGAATATTCACCAACCTACTCAACAAGATTTAGGATAGTGGGATTCGTGTAGCCATGAGGAAATTCAGCTATATAACTTAACCGAAACAATTGGAAAAAGCATAATCTAACGAAAAATCATATTAATGTGTAATATTTATGAAATACAACCAAACTACCTTAGCAATTGTTATATAAGTTATGCCTGTTTACTTACTCCACAATTACATTACAACGTTATGCGTTAGTTTGAATCATTTATTGTCTGTTATTATATTATTGTACCTTGAATTGTTATTGTGTGTCCCTTAATGATGCTGCCTGTGCATACTACACATTAGTTAACTCAAGTTATGCTTAACTTAACGTCAACTGGAATGATACTATTTATTGAAATACCTACCCAAATACTACAAACATATTGAGAACAATTTTGAAAAGAAAGTATTTTTTGTTGTTGCCTGTATCAGACGCTGAATACCTATTTACCTGTAATAATATGATCTTGTGAATATATTAATGATGCCATTATGCCATACGTAATAAGTACAGTACTGTCTAATGTCTACCTAAATATCTACGAATACCTTTACCTTATACCTTACCTCGTACTATATTATGACTTACTTATCCGTAATTAAAAACTATCATTGTGTACATACAGATACATATAGATCCTTACATACTACATAATAAGTACATGCATACATACTACAAACATACATACCCAGATACACACATACTATACATATTACATTACCTGTGTGCTATTAAGACTCAGACATCACTTTTTGCATCACACGACAAGTGGATTTTCCTACCCCGTACGTACGTATAAATAATAATATTATTATTACTACATATGACTAACTAAGAAGTATATCATAATGATAAGTAAGGAACTATAGAGAGTAGATGATTAGTTTTTGTTGATAGCGACTAGGATGTTCAGGTAATTTAGTTATAGAGTACAATACAAATAGAATGAATATCTTACTTACTATAATATTATAATATATACAATTACAACAAATACATTAGATGTAGATTAAGTAGTCATACTCGTAAGTATGTCTATATAATGTAATGAATACAATATTATGCAAATTGATTGTGTAGGTGAGTTGGTCTAGCTAGCTAGTAATAAGTAAGTGAATGGACGTAAGAAGACTTGACCGTTAAATATTTGCTGTTGTTTGTGTGTTGTAGATTAAGTGTCAGCAACCAAGCTAACTGCGATGGACACGGGAAACAATTTTTTTTTCGTTGATTGACATTTGACGATGATGATGTTGGGTGTATTCTAGTAGCTAGACTCTTACTTACTATTAGCTCTTAATTAGATTATTATGTGGTAGTTACAATTACATTTACAATGGTACAAGTAGTACACCTACATGCATAATACTAAAAACTCACAACATAACAGTCCAGAAATAGCGAAACAGGAGCTCGGCTATTCCGTTGTCAACTAAACGTAAATTGCAGTCTCTTTTACGATTATTAGTACATTAAAACAGTAAAACTCCAATGTAATTATAATATTGTTAGATAATCAAGTAATCTATTGTGTAACTATACTTGCGGTTGCGATTTGTTCGTTTGTATTGTTTGTTTGAATATATGGGTGTATTGACTTACATTATTACCTTGCTCGTTTGTTGATATCTTTGCATAATATCCGTTTCGGCTATGTAATGGAGGCTGAAATGATCAATCATTGTACATTACTCTTATACATATTATTATTACACTGTATTATTATATTCTGTCTCTGCCCCTAGGAATAACCTATTAATTACAATGCGTACACATTATTAAGTAGTATCCCTAGGCAAACTTTTAAAGGACTTCCTTTTGCTCCCTTACTTACGTTGGCCTACTTTGCCTCTGAATCAGATTACGTTGGTTCTCCATCTCTTCAAGTATGTCTCAAGTATGTGTTTAAGTTGGTTATACTTTGTATTTATGTTTAAAAAATAGTTAGCCATATAATTACTGCCATTTTCTTGTTACTGTCATTAGTCTCATATATATTGGTATGAATGTAGTTACATAAATAGTAGCGTCTTGTAGTAGACTACAATAGACCTAGACTACCGAATCACTCTTCTTCTGGACCATTATTGTTTTAGACTCCGCCTATATCGCTACTAGGCTGAAAACATCATCTGAAACGTGATTGTTTATTCTGATTGGAAGTTTAACTTGTATATTAACCATTAAAACAAAAAGTGAAGATCATGTACGTACAGTGTTATTGTCTCTCTCTACTTAAATATCTCCTCTCTCTCTCTCTCTCTCTGAGTCTACTTCTACTTATGTATCTCTGTCAATTGTGTCTTCTCTTCCGTTGGATTTTAACTCGCTTGACTTGTTCTGTGACAAAACATAATATTTAATTCAATTATTCTGTCTGTAGTCCGTGAACCTCTCGTTTGCATTTTGGATGAGCATGTCTTGAGGCTAACTAGTTTTAGTTAGATATTTAGTTCTGAACTCCATTAGTCTGTAGCTACCTCCAGAATACAGAATTGAGACTGCAGTACGATATCTTAAAGACAGAAGAGTGTTTGGAAGCAAGGCTTCCTTTGAATCTTTGAATGGATTGGATGATAGAGCATACTCATAAATATATAAACGTCTATCTACTCACCTATAACCTTTTAGCTATAATAATATTCTCTACTCTACTTACTAAACTTAGCTACCTGTGTGCGTTATGCGACTGTAAAGGAACTCTTGCCGGATCAATGTCAGTACACCAACCACTAATTTAATACTGGCGTTTCAATTCTATTTCCTTCTACATTACAACCCAACCAATGTCTTCCATGTGTAATATAATAAATAGCACTACTTACTCCCCGATCACACCTCCTCCTCATCTATACTACTCCATTTGTGAAAATGCGCAAAGAATGCTCTGGATAATTTTTTATTTTATAGCAGCACAGTCAATACACTCAGTAGTGTAGTGTGTAGAGAGCAGAAGAGTAGGCCAAATAGCCAAGTGATCTTTTTGTGCTAACTATACGGTACAGCTAGATTAATATGATTATTGTGTGCCCACTGTGTCTGTAGAATATATAGGATTCATCAACACCTCAACCATTTAATATTTAATAAACTAATATCTGCACTAATCGGCTGCCTATATACATAAAATTCCAATGTCTCAAAAGTATACTCATTTAAAATGCATCCTGCCTCCTCCTACTTACTAACTACTACATTCCCAAACATGCCATACTGCTCAGCATACTCTTATATTTTATGCACGCATGTGATAATTAGATGCATGAAGACAACTAACTCATATTTACCTTATTGTAGGCCAAAAATAATCATTTATTTTACTTCGTTACAATTTAACAAGTCCAGTATTAAACATAAATACTATCCAAGCGTTTCAATTCAAACGTCAAACTCAGCAGAGCTCAATTGGAAGAAAACAGTAATACATAATAATGCAATATACATAGTGGTTAAATAAATTACGTTGCATATTTTATCATTACAAATATTAGGAAGATGCTGCCCATGATAATTGTCTTGTGTTGTAGCTTCATTTTGTACAGAATAGTATTAGGGCCTATTGTATCAGTAAAACTATAGGACGAACGAATCTTAGGATTTCATTTATTATTATTAGTTACCTATTAGATATGTATTTGTATTGGCAGCTCCATAGTATATTTCGTATTATATAAACATTGATAAATACTTGCTGCATAAACACTACATATCAAACCTTTACGTACACTACTGACACTAAGTACTTGGTTACCGATATTTCTCACAGAGTGCACATTATGTACATTAATAACAATTCAGTCATGCAATTAGTAAAATTAAATAAAATGCAGCATTAACTTCACTGTACACTAAAGTGCTTTGTTAATTTAATCATCTTAAAACGTTAGTGGAATGAAGCTAGTTTCTAGTTTATTGAGCATGACGCAATGTTATTATTGAAATCTAAAACATTACTTTTAAATTGCATCTTCAATCATTGACTTTTAGTAATATGCAGCCCCAAGCCCCACCATTACCAATAATATAATAAGCGACAGCTTTATTTTACTAGTGAGTTCAATTGGAAATAAACAGTTACAATTTCCCTACAACGTTTTCGTTTCTTTGATTATAAATTTGCAATAAATAAATAGATACAGTTTGCCTCCAACGTTTACTTTTTTTGGTTAGAAATTGGAAATAAATAGTTCCACTTTCACTTCAGTTATCAATATCTGCTGATTATGAATTGGAATTAAATAGATACAGTCCCCCTCCAACTTTTGCATTTTTGTTAGAAAGAAATAAATTAGTAGATCAGTTATCAATATCCATTGATTATGAATTGGAAATAAATAATTCCAATTTCACTCCAACTATCAGTATTCGTTGGTTATACTACAAAATTAAAGCGTACACAAAGATATATTGGCAAGCAAAACGAATCTTAAACATTCGTCACAAAAATAGGAATCTAATATAATTGATAATTTTGAGTACATCAAGCATTACTAACTAAACTAACCTTTTACCAAAGTGCTATGCCAATATGTTTGAGTGACCTGAAATCCCGAATGACTTCCATGAAATTTTGTTTTGGTATACATAATAGTAACTCATATCGCAATGAATTAATCTCGATGGTTTCTGGCAGGCCGTTGATTATCGGTCATTAACAATTTAATAGCCGAGTCCCATGACCGTGAGAATGCTTCAAAAGAAAAATTCTCGATGTATCGCTGTTTTCCATTCCGTCCAAGTTCGATGGCCAATGCTGGTTCCTTCACCATTCGAGCCATAGAAACCGCAAAGTGAGTTTCGATTGCAGGACACAAAAATCCTGTAACTTGATCAATTACTGTTTCGCGAGGGCCACCGGAATCAACTGCAATCACTGGCTTCCCCAGATACATGGCCTAAATATGAAATCAGACAGTGAGAATTTGCAATTCCTTGAACAGCAATTTTTAGAGAAAATATCTGAACAGGTCCAATAAAAGTCAAGACTTACCTCCAAAGGCACAATCCCGAAATGTTCGTTAGACGGCGTGTAAACTAAAGCTGTACATTTGGATAGGAGTTTAACCTTTACAGAGTCTTCTGGTGACAACAGAAATGTCACATGGTCCTCTACCTGTTCAGTTTTAGCGATTTCCTTCAGTTCTTTATAGTACGAAACGCAAGAATCCAATCGTTCATCATAACCTCCAGCAATAACAAGATGAACATTGTCCCACTCTTCGGGTTCCAAGCAAGTTTTTACTTTTCCTGTACAGATACACTCATTCAGACCAAACTGAGGAATTATGACAGTAAAAATTTAATATTTTATCATTAGATTTTTAAATTACTCAAACTGCGAATGGCCAATGCAATATTTTTCTTCGGCTCAAAGCGGTTCATCGACACGAATAAATGGCGCCGGTTTGGAATGTTCAGATCTACCTTCCTCTTTGAGCGGAGAACATCGTCAAATATCTTTGCATTCATGGAAGGATACATTACAGCCGGAACATTTGGAATTCTCTTGAATGTGCTGAGAAACACACCCCCTATAATGAAAAAGATTTTATTTTATTAATTTTACTAAGGAAACAAGATTAAACGCGCTTGATAAATCATAGTTTTTAAACATAAAATCCTTACGAGTAAACTGACTGTTCACGACAATTTTATCTGCCATCCGAGTTGTAATTTCTTCTACGTAATCCAAGGGTTTGCGGTACCACAGCTTCAGAACCGAATCCCGTGTAGTCAACAATTGGTCAGGGAAGTGACAGTAGAACAAAACTGCCGGTCGCTTTGCGAATATATTGATTCCGTACTTGATGAATGGAATGCATGCTGATACCTTTAAAAACAAAACATCCTTTTTTAGACCAAACACTAAATATATATACATGGTTCTGCATTTTATTTTAAAAACAAAGCATAAACAGCACATTTGGTTTTAAAAAAATATTAGGTACCTGATCACAAACCACAATGTCCGGTTTGTCGTCGTCCGAAAACAGCCCAGTGACCTGGACGTACAACGCTGCGTATATCATTTTGACATATGCACACAATGCCATAAATCTACCAAAGTAGCTTCGAGGGAGCCAATCGCCGACTGAAACAACCTAATTAGAAAGACAATTTAAATGATGTTGTCATTTGTCTAAATAAAGCAATAGAAAATAAATTTACTTTAATAGTTCCATCGACAGTTTCCGGGAAAGCTCTGCTCGGATTATGGTAACCAGTTATAATACGGACATTGTGTCCTTTTTGCTTTAACCCCACTGCAGCATCCACAATCAATCTTTCCGCTCCACCAAGACCCAAATCCGGGTGAATAAAGGTGATGTTGCACTAAAATGACAATCCAGTAATCAAAATTATAAAAATGCTAATCATAAATGGTTCATTGTCATAATACCAAGTTTAAATGAAACAAGCCTTTTATTATAATTAATTGTAATAGAATATACTTTAATAATCAACCACCTCATTCCGACACTAAAAATGAGAAGAATTCGTATTAAAATTAAACATTGTAGTAAATGCAATGATTGATACATTAAAAAATCCTTATTCAAACTCCTATCAATGTTATCATATCCAAGTAGCAAAAAATATAATTAGTAATCCATAAAATTAGTTACCCGGTTCCTATTTGCCATTATTGAAAGTTCTTCAAGCCCAAGCGAATCCAACAAACTCAAATCTGACGTAAAATCCAACTCAACTAAATTTGTCGGATTTGTAAAACGACGCGCAATGTCAAGATCCCCTTGCTCGATGGCACATTCTAGTATCATATTGGGTACCATGTGAGAGAACCGTTACATTCTGATTCTGTCTCATCTCTTCAATGTCATTAATAAATAAAATGTATTTTTATAGTATAGTAATTGCAAATAATGAAACTGTCACTCGATTTCAACTTGCTATTCGGTGACTGATTAATATTAATAATGAATAAATATGCATACCGTATGCATATGTATGTAGTATATGTATGTATATGTGAATTAATAAATTGAATACAATAGTATGTCGATAATATGAATATTAAAATCAATAGGAGATAATATTATCTGCAAGCATGTGGTTAAGTTGCAGTTAACAATTATAGAAATGCTCGATCTGTCTATCTGTGGCGTTCGCGATGTGTGTGCAGGGTTTCCTCAAATGTTTTCTAGTTTTTTTAGACGTTCTTCGAATGTTTTTTCAAATTAGATTTTTCTTCTTTTTAACTTCTTTTTTGTTCTTCCCTAAACAACTTGTAAACCGGCCAAACTAAAAGCCAAACTAAAACCCCATCCGCCCTACCGGCCCCACCCGCCCCACTCATCAGTTTAGGTTAGATTATGAACACACAACTAGTTTTATACATCTGCGAACCCTTTTGGCGACTATTAACATCTCAACCGTCCTACTCGATACATTAGCATGTGAACGCGGTCCTTTAGTTACTGTACATGGGCGTCTTCACAAATCAAAGATATAATTGGAAAGAAAGATTCCTCAGTATCTGACACATTGAGACGGACAATCCACGTTCTATCCCTGCTGAATCTGGTGGGCTAGCCTCCCATGGGGTACCAATTGGAAAGACATGCTAGACCCACACACACCCTGCCAATTTTAGCCCAGGGTCTATAGTGTTTCTACTTCTCCGCGAATGACGCCAAATTCAGATTCTCTGAATTATAAACTGAAAGTAAATATCTTTATGCTTAGTATTTCAATTCAATTTTTAGTAAATTTGAATTGTTGACTTTTATCTATCTACGGTTTCCATATTTACCACTGCCCACCCCAAAAAATAATAATCCCACCAACGGAAAATCGGAAAGTTTCTACTGTGTGATTATCTCCTACCAAACCGTGTGTTAATCAGCACCATGCAGAGAATTTTGCTTTTGTATAGTTTCTTCTTTAATTTATTATTTATACATTTTATTTTTTATGCATTTTTAGCATTCATCTTTTTGGTACTTGAATATTCAACGATAACGAAATCATGTACGACACGATGAATTTACAATGCGGTGCATAACATCTGTATGCGTATAGACAATAATTTTTCTTGCATGAAGAGTAATAATTGTGCATCTATTACCGCCAGGTAGTCATAAAACAGTATCATCATGTCTTATTACTGTAATAATATTTTATCTCCGTAGTTAGCGCTTAACGACAGCTCTTTGTTTCTTAGCCCTACTAAATCTATTTCTTTTTACATTCGTTGGAAGACACGTCTACCAAAAAAGCATAGATTTAAGGTACGATACTACAAAGCTCTCCTGATGACAAGACTTGTTGACATTAATTCCTATATTTAGCACACAAGAATGGTACTTAGTATTTGCAAGCATAAGGGAACGTAGCAACTAGATCTTTAAATTCTATTTCATTGATCATAATTTCTGACGAGACATCAAAAATATTTTAGTCGAACTTTCTCTAGTCATTACTCTGCTATAAAATCTAATTTGCAAAAGATGAATATTCTCAACTTGTATTAACTTGCTGTTTATTACAATAATGTGCACAAGCATTCTCTGCTCTCCTGGGAAAAATGAGATTTGATCTCATTTAAGGCTTTGAATTTATCTGAGGTCAAACAAAGTGGGGAAATGAATTTAAAATTTTTTGAAACTTTGGACGGATATTAACTGAATTTGAAGGGTTCTGGTTCTTCAGTACATTAGGATGAATTTACATTAAATATTATTAACTCCGCGCAATGGGACAGAATAGCGTAAAGAGAAGGAGATTTAGCTACGGAAATGACCAGTGTCGAGTGTGCCGTAAATGCCGCAAATTCAATATATGGCATTTGATATTTGGTGGCATACCGTAAATACAGTAAATTATTCTTTTTCGTGGTTTAAATGTTGTGGTACCAGTACCACGAACACATTTTTAACTATTTAATTGTAAATGATTTTTGCACATAAATATTGTGTATTTATAATATATATTACTACTAATTTGGAGCAAATAGGGTCCTTGATAAGGAAAAATAATTGGCACTACTTAATATTGTATATATAAATATGTATATATATATAATAATAAATGTATTAAGAATACTTTAAATAATTGATTATTACTCCTGTAACATTTCTGTTATGTGTTTTGTAGTTTACGGCATTTACGGCATATGGTATCAAAAAATAATTTACGGCATGCCGACTTTATAGTCTGGAAATGACTCCGCTATGGGAAATGTATTTTGGAGTTTAAAATGAAGCGATTATTTTGGATAGTAAAGGGGATTTATATGCATAGATGAGTAAGTATTTGATCATACAATTAGTCTACTAAGTATGCAGTACTATTAGTATAATAATGCATGTAATAAATTGGCTAATAAATGTTTTTGCATGTGATAGTTGCAGAAGACGACGAAAATGAATTTGTGTCATTGAATTAGATTGGTCATAAATAATACTGTAATAAGGAAAAAACCATCTAGGTCAATTGCCAGGATGGTTTATCGGTTTATCGTGGCGGCTACATTTAGCGTTCAACTGTCATTGTTTCACTGTTCTTCGAATGCTGAGTCTCGTGTTGACATCATCATCATCACGCTTAGCTGATGCATGCAGTGCAATAAGATTACTTCGACAAGTAAAAGGATAAAACTCTATCCTATTCTCCACTCCCACAACATTTTTATGCACTACCTAATATAATCTCGAACTCTGACCAGACTAACCTATCTTTTGGACTAACCAAGCTATATTTCAATGCATAGATTCGACCAAAGTAATGGGGCTGCTGGGGACACTCTTTCCAATTTGTAAACTGTTAGAAAATAAGGCTTTACTAGGGACTCTTAAATACATTCATTGTATTGATTAGCAAGTTTCCGTTTCCGAATATACTTCAACTTTCTTCGTTTTCTTAATTGGGACAGAATTTATCACTAGGCAACATTTATCTTCCGTTAAAATAATTTAGACTGCAGGATTTTTTTTTAGTTCATAGGGATCTCTCATTTATGCATAGAATTATATGGACTTTAATTTATTTCAGGATTTTATTTAGACTGCAGATAAATCAAAAAGCAATTTTCTCCAGAACTTCATTTAATGTTTTCAGTCCTTTAAATTCAAATTTATTTATACCTACTACATATGGGGTATTATTCGGGAATTAACTCAAGTGCATAATCAAGTTGTACTAAATCTGTAAGCATAGCTGATGATAATAAGTAGAAACATTAATTTCATTAAATTTTCAATGCTAGTATTCTAGGTAAGCCATGACTGGTCAAGGCTATTTTTAAATTCTCTGAAAAGATTGCGTGATTATAAATTTTTGACCATCTACTCACCCGTGGTTATTTGCTTATTTTCATTTCAAGAATTCATAGTTGATATTTGCATGCTTTGAAATCATTGTTTCACCAGTAGAATGTATCCAATACTTGCGGAATTTTTATCAGACAGTGAAACTATCCATTCAACAGAATGCCTAAATATTTTCTGAGCACCTAGAATTAAATTTTTAAAAAAGTGAAATTTGCATTAGAATTTCTTTTAGCGCAGTGTTGTTACAGATGCTTTTTATTGAGGATGAGACAAATACAACTTCATTAGAGACGTGGAGTAGAATTGAATCATTGTTAGTTAGATGTAACACAATTTTGTGCGTTTAAAGCTGTTACTGCACGCATTATTGTAGATTTTCTAGTCCTGTGTGTAGTATGTGCTATTATTTTGTAGCTATATCTATTACTAGTCGGACAGGGAATTGGACAGTATAGTTGCATAAACAGTTTTATTATATCTGTAGTAGTTTACAAACCAAGTACTGGTCTCCTTAAGTATGTAAATGTTTTTATTAGGTATTTAAATGAAAACAATAATGGGAGAGTGTAATGATGGGCTTTAAAAATTTAATGTAAGTCGTAGCCAATGGGTTGAAGTCCATCGAGGCAGTGAGCAATAACCGTAATATATATGATGTGGTATGTGGCAGTTTGGGCCTACTGAGTCACACTTGAGATAGATCGAATGCATCATCATAATATAGAAACACCCAGACCCAGCATCCTGCACCCAACCAACCAAGGCTGGGCAAATTGATAATTTCAAATGGAATGAAAAGCATTGCTAACAGTTTATTGCAAGTTATGATCTGGTCTGATATATCCCCCGATCAGAACTGATAGGTACACCCTTTTTTACATCCTCTCCGTTTCCGCTGGTTGGACTCCATCCATATCCGCACTCAAGTTACCCCTCTCTTCTTCTCCGACGGACCTTCCGTTCAGCAGCCCCAGAAACGGTACGTGCATTTTCCTATTTAACTATCCTTAAACTCTCCTAACACCTTTTCTAATAATAATCACCCCAAATAATAATTACTCTCTGTCACTATAGCACTCTCAGCAATTATTTACTCATCTAATATCATATTTCATCCCTACACTACATATGAAAATAACGATACTACACTTCTCTAGATAGAACACAATCAGTCTCGATTCCTATGCATAAAAAATATATCATTTTATCTTAAAGAATCCTTTGAAATAATTTATGCCTGGTATAATTAAAGTATAATAACTATGTACTACTACACACCCAATTAGCTTCAGATAATGTCATCAGTTTTTAAAAGCCTACCACTTTTCAGATTCAAGCTTATATTTGTGTATAATTTAAATGTATTTAGTTGATAACTCAAGCTGTTCTGTTTTATCCTTTTTGTACTGACTTAATTTAACCATTGGGATAAAATAAAAAAGCAAATTTTCATGGACATCATTATTTTTTTATTGATGGACAAGATTCCATAAATGTGTACCCTTTTTTATTCTATAATCTCAAGCACAAATCAGTATCAGATTGTACACACCAAAAATTCAGTCCAAGCTAGTGTAGCAAATATTGATATGATGATGCGAATAATGACCAACAGGTGTTTCTTATAGAAAATATTGCTGTCATTATTATTAGATTTCCAATTAGTCTCACTTAACAATCACAATGTAGCACCGTAATGACATAATATCACTTAATCACTTTCTGTACTATAACGGTGGCATAATACACGGATAAAAAT
>JABASH010001000.1:0-30455 GCA_019776445.1 Tomocerus maximus
TACCACTAGAGGGTAGGGAATATTCTAAATTCGTGTTACCAGGCATGCGCTGAAGTTTAACATATTTCAACAGATTCAACACCTACTAGCATAGCACATGTGCTAGGATGCCGCTAGTATTCTATAATGACTATACTCACTAAATAATAACAATTGGCAAATAAAATATTATACAACTAAGGGTAGAATAGAATAGGCCTGCAGACAGATATTGAGATACTAAAAATAAGGTTATTACGTGGATGGTGGGGGCGATTCTTCTAAATATAGGGGAATTGACCGTGACAGACAGTAACGAAATTGTCTATTAGTGCCATAGTAGTAGTTGAAAACGAATCGTTGTAGTCGTAGTGTATTTAATATAGAGTCTGGAAATAGTTTGTAATTTGCATCTACTCCAAATAATTGGAATAGTTATTAAAGAACTAATGAATTCTCACTCACATTCCTTTATGGTATGACTCAAGGAGAGAAAGTTTTGATCTGAATATTTTGATTGAAATACATACTACAAAATGGTTGCATAACTCTAATACTCATGGCATATACTAAATATACAGTGTCGATGATAAACGGTAACTTTCATAGCCCACAGACTTTGATCATTCTGCTATGTTGCAAACTACTGTGAACCAACCGATACCAATTTAGTTCTACATATACAGCATAATAACAGATAGCGAAAGCGAGAGGAGAGCAACTTATCTTTAGAGATGCATAATAATTAATACAGCTGACTGATTCTGACTTTGGTTTAGTGAAAGAGAAGGGCTCATCTAGAATCTATATCCTAGAAATTGCACAACTCATATCTGACAAATTCCCTTCCACTCATCTCGTCAGTCACTTTAAACCGTCTCAGAAGTTATATACCACATTACACGGTTGTTTATTGAGAATTAAGTCAAAATTATAATATAATGACACTTGAGTATTCATTACAGTAATATAACAACAATCCTGTTAAGTATGCTTGTGAGTGGGTAGTTTGTGTACTATCTGCAGTCTAGTCTGAATTTATGTGATTAAATTCCTTCGGAAGAAGCGCACCTTCAGGCTATTCTTAACATCCCTATATCTATACAATTAGTTACATATACGTTCGTTTCCTATCCATATGATATTGAAAATCGCATTTTAATATGATTAGAGGAGCTACTAGCAACACTGAAGCTATAAAAACGAAAGAAAGGATTTATATGCCTTAACTTGTGCTTTCCCCATATATTTCTGCTTTGTAATAAAAGTAGTCTTTGTACTGTAAATAAATTGAATTAGCTCCCTATTAATCTGTAGTACAGTATTCCATTTTAATACAATTTTACAAGTTCTTAGAAGCAGGAGCTGAAATGTTCCGATACCAAAATGAAAATAATATCATCTCTGCCAAACAACAAAGTGAACGAGCCAAAGCAGACTCCCACTAAAATGTGAAACAAAAAACGGCCTTGAGAACGAAGCCGAGAAATAATAGTAAAAGATACATCAGCGAGTGTCTGTAGATTGTATGTAACACAATGTGTAACACTCCTCCTCTTGTATAGTACAATAATCTCATAACATTTGTCTGTCGGGTGTCTACTTTGCGCTAGTACATTAGCATAGTCCTTTAGTGGATGAAATCATGAAAGTAAGCGACAACTATGCAGATGCAGCTCAACTTCAACTCGTCAACTGAACAAAATTTGCTAATTCCCCCCGAGGCATCTACACATTACATACTTACTTACGAATCACCATATCCCCACAAACTAAAGTAAAGTAAGAATTAGGTATTCGGCAAATATAATGAAGGAAAGATTTAGTCGGACGAACTCTTCCGCTCTGTAGAATCATCTCATTTGCAGAAATCAAGCTTTTACAGACTAGAATCTTCAAAAGTAAAATATCAAATACCTATCCCCTAAATGTAAATGTAGGTCTGTTTCTACTGATCTGCAACTCCTTTATGTCAATTCAACCAACTCATGAATACATACAACTCACTCAGACCCTTACATCAGTGCTTGTCGTTTGTCAAAACTATAAATTAAACCGTTCCGCTAACAGTATACTATATATAATATATGCCTTGCAGTCTTAACTATAGGTGTAACTGAAGGAATAGCCATCATTAACACGCTGCACGACTTAACAACATGTATTTGTGCATAGACACAGAAACATGCAGCTGTAGATAGAATGAGTAGAATTTGCTATTTACAAACGCCAGAAATTTGATATATGTGCACCATGAGACAGGGATGCCACCCCACAAACACCCATATGTGTGCAAAGAATATACCTTATAACTTCGCAAACATATTGTAGTAAAAGTAGAGTGTGTAGAGATGCAAAAGAGATGGATCCGAAGAAGAGCTATTGCTATTCAGTCTTTCGTGTTGAGCAAAATTCCCAACGAATGGAGATTTACATGGAATTGAAATTAGAATTCTAAGAGTAAAAGTAAAGTATGTTGTATTTGAAGTCGGAGGAGAGAATGTGGTACACTGTAGTGCAGTACAGACTAGTACAGAGAGCACTCTAGTAGTCATAAGTAGAAAAGAAATCTAAGATGAGACTGAAAAAGAGGAGTCTAAGAGGCGAGAGTGTGACAGAGTTGTAAGGCCCAAGCAGTCAGAAAAGAAGAAAAGACTCCTTTTACTATCCGATGAATGACGAGAGGATTATTCGCCTTGTGCTAAGCCGGTGCCATGCCAGATTTAGAATACATCACAAGACAATCTACTTGAGACTACTTCTACTTACTGCATGCCATGGACACATATGGCAAGTACGGCCTATATGTCATACTATATTATTGTATTCTGACTACTACATCTTCAATGCGAGAGAGAGTAGAAATATGCAGACCGGCGGACAAAGACACTACATTATTTGTATCCTGCAAATTCTATAGTTCACTTATACCCTGCCTAAGTACATCCTATATGTCCAATGAAATTACACTAGTCAAAAAGAGATCAAGCCAAGCAAAAAATCAGGCTTGCACAAGACAACTCCGCTCTAGGTCTAATTTGCGTTATGTGTATCACTTTTTAAGCCTTTTTTCTATACAACCTATTATACTTCTTTTTTGGTTTTTCTATGAGATCATCATCAATTGGAAGTGCACATTAGTTCTATTGCACACTATACACATAATTTCTTCATTATTCATTGTATACCTTAAAGATTCGAAGACACGAAAGGAATAGGGATAGGGACATGCAGTAGCTAAACTATTAAAATACAGCCTAGAGTGTACTAAAACAAATTATATGATTCTACATGTACCTTAGTATGGTACGTGTATGCATACGCTCCAGAAACTCCTCTGTCTCGCGAATTTCTTTGGCATTTGACATATTCTTGGGATTGGACGACAAAACGACATCGTCAGATGTGTACACACAAAAAACTCAAATGTGTAATGCAATCTAATCAAGTTGATTTCATGTGATAGAGGATGGGAATGAAGGTAAGGGTAGGTAGGAGGAGTGGTAATAGCGGTTGGTATTAGGGTGTACTGATATCTAGACAAGGGCTTATTTAGCTTAGGACTACATGTGCATGGGAGAGTCAATCTTTCCGTAAATCATAGCAAGTGAGTGGAGCATAAAAGAGTCTAAACTTTATCTATAGAGAAAACCTGTATGTGCTTTCCCTTTGCGATGGAATTCAATTCAATAAATCCTAGAATTTCGCCAGAATCACAAGTAATCACATTCACATACAAATATTTCAGCTAACATAGATATGTAATAGCAAATAGTCATTATATAGGATGAAAGTTTGGATACCTACCCATAATATCATGTTGGGAAATAGCAAAAGCGCGTCTTTTGCAGTAGTTATCAATAGAGTATAAGGTACAACAAGATATTTGTGCATGTTGAATGTTGACATGAAAGGAGCAGAACAGGCTCCAGCAAGCAAGGCATCAAACGACAAGAGATTCTTCACAGCTACGCCACACCAGACCAAGAAACTATCTGCAAATGTAACAAACAAACCAATAAACATTAAATATCTCGTAAACCAATGTATGTAGAACTTGTAGATGTTATCATATGCCATTTTATATAGTATCTCCTCTCCATGTACCTAATAATGTTATTGTTCTAGCCAAGAAATAAACAAGGAGGGAGGATGAGAACGTACTTAAATGCACAAGAATAAGAAAAGTATCCGTAAGACAGAAAAGTAGAAAAGGAGTATATTTAAAAATCTACCTGTGCGCACGGCAGAACTTTATTACATTTGTGGATAGACAGACACCCAGTGACTACTGACATACATAGTGAAGATACAGACAGAAAGATAGCTATGGAAGACACGACAGACTAAAAGACAGTTACTAAACTAAACTTTTCAAAGAATCCAAACCCATAGTTATATAGGTAAGTTACATCAAAGTACAACTGTAATGATATACTCACTGCATTGCTCACTCCTTGCACACTTATTGCTAATATTTTATATGAGGTGCAGTGTGGAGTAGAGAGAGCATTATTTGGAATAGCAGTCGAGGAAATAGAGAATAGCACTACAGAGACAGGCAGACAAAACATAAAGACAATCATAAGTATAGCACACAAAAAGACAGGCAACCTGAAAGGAAGTTTAAAGGGAAAGACGTTACAAAGACTATATTATTATAACTGTAATGTATCTATATATTCTTTCTTTGGCATGGGAAGACATACTGACTTAGTATACGCAAGGGATAGTCGAACAATGGAAAGCCTACGCTATCTGTCTCTGCTTTTGCATGTAAGCCAAAGAAAGTACGAACCTTATGTATTGGCTACCCGGGTATTTATAGTATAAGAAGGTACTACTAGTAGTACTTACATGCAAACTCTTCCTACACTATTAGTCCATGACAAAGCAAAAGCAACGTAGCAGGAGTAACGAAAGCAAGCGATGCGGCTAAACTCAACTCCTACATACCCATACTTACACACACCTTAGAAAATAGATAGAAATGGAACATGAACATACCGTTATATATAACACACACACAATTCCACAATATCTTCTAAGTAAAGCACGGACGACTTCCCCTGCTCGTCTTCCTATCCACAGACACACAGCGACTTTCCTTCTCCCTATCTACCTTCATTCTCTGACAATCAGCCGAACTGTGAACTGACGGACTCCTACAGCACCAACTCTCCTCTCCAAACTACCAATCTTCGCTCCTCAGCCATAAAATAACGTGCATACTCATTTATGTATTACCTACAACGAGAGCACCAGAAAAATATTTAGGACTCCTTCACTTATCGTTAAAAAACTCTGCAACAGAACACTCGGGTTTCTGGAAAACTAGAGCTACCCGACTCCTCTTATCACTTTCCATTTACATCTGGAACGCTTCTTGGCCAACATCTCCAACCAACGAACGCAAAACCGATTCACCCGATCTGACTGAGTGAGCTCCTATAATGTGGTCGCATGTTCTTCTAACAACAGAGACATTCTAGAGCGTTAGCTTTCCCCACACTCATCTCGCTCTTATTTCTGAATACCCCAAAACTCACTCCTCGACTATCAACTCAACTGATTGTGACTTTAACAGCCAGTGCAATAACTTGTCACAACAGAGACATTCTAGAGCGTTAGCTTTCCCCACACTCATCTCGCTCTTATTTCTGAATACCCCAAAACTCACTCCTCGACTATCAACTCAACTGATTGTGACTTTAACAGCCAGTTCAATAACTTGTCATTCTCTCCACATATTTCATATTATCTCCCTCATTTCACTCAATACCCAATCACCACACTCGATTCACTCCATTCGAATTCAACTCCTGCCGGTTATCTCTAAATCAACATTTACCGGTTATACACAGACAATTTTCAATTCTACCCTACGCACACAGTTGGTTCTCTTCAATTCAATTAGGACTCCATTTCAATCACACAAATTGAAACTGGAAACCAGCAGGAATCAACAACAACAAATCCAAAGGAATCCTCATTCTCTTCTACTGCAGTTCAACTTGAGACAAGGTAAATCCAAACAAGTTTCAATAAATCATTAATGACACTAATGAAATCTAATAAATAGCTCGAGGAAAATACGTACATTTTATAGTATCTTAACATAATCTTGTATATCTCAGTGTAGAGAGTGGGTAGGGACATAAATGCCTTGCGTTGAGTGAGGGAATCAAGATTTTGAGTGTACACTTATTTATATTTATAACTCCTACAGGAAACATTGACATCCAACATCCATTAAAAATATTAGAAATTTTCAACTCATAGCAGCTGCAAGCTGAACATTCAACTCAATCATTTTTAGTTTACTTACTTTCACTTACGTCTCCAAAAATACGACTGCTACTAGCTATAAAATATCTACTCTGTAGGTAGACCAACGACTAACACAACCACAACTAACTACACTTATGTAAGTTCATAGAGTACATTTTAGATATAAGTGCATATAGGCATAGCTAAAGTAACACGATCCATCTTTGTCCATAAGGTTAAGTTAAACTACTTCCGTAAAGCTTTTAACTTAGCACAAAACGAACAGACAGAGAAGACAGTCACATTCTCGCAAGCTATGCATTGGGTAGCGAAGTTCTATATATAAGCAAGTAGCCCCAAAAATGAAATGAATATTTCATTTCCTTGAGATATAAGGCAGATAAAATTTCAAAGAGAGAGTGCATCGGAAGAAGATAAGTATTCCATGATATGATAAGGAAGAAATACGATACAGATACATCTCATAAAAACGGCGACAGATGCACAGCACTCTTAGATTACATCAAATACAACTTATATCATAAATATCGTAAAACATTATTTAATAGCTAGCGCAAAGATAGCTGCATTGCATACGTTCTTCTTAATAGTACCGGCTTGTTCCTAATGTGCGGAAAGTACAAAGCCGACGCTAACTTCGTAAGTTAGATACGATATGAGATATAAAATAATGTTTGCTCTCCACAGTAGTGCGAACACCTGTGGGTCTTTTGCTTCTTTAGCCGAACCTTTTAATTCACTCTTTAGTATATACATGCATTATTTTTTACTATTTACAACTACAACATTTACTAGCATTTAATAGTTGAGACGTTTTTCTACTACTTACACTGCATGGGTTTACACCAATACATGCACAGAACGTTCACACCACTTATTTACTCATTTCATGGCAATTGTACCTTGAACTCTTACTTTGAAGATCATAGTACTATCAGATAAATGAATTTTACAACTTGGTTGAACAACTCCATTTGTCAGACATACCTAGTTAGAGTTGTAAAAGCAGTAAATTTTATTAGCTTAGCTATGCTAATCAAAATATCATTCACGAGCTGAACGTAGGTCTTCTTTGCATTAGAATTGTCATTAGTCGACATGTACAGCTCAAGTAGCATATTTTATCCGACGAGAAATTGTGCATCTCTCTTTATTCTGCCGGCACATTTCGAGCTTTCTAGTGTGCAGACCAGAAAAAAGAATTTAACTTCGTCCTACGTGTATCCTGAAAGTATATTTATAAATAATTTAAGAGCTGTGCGGTACAAAATGCAGCAGTGCATACCTAAAGTAAACTTGTTTGCTTATCCTATCTACTATACTACCGCATTAGGTACACCCTATCCGAAGACTAACACACAATCAACCAATAAATACTAAATAATACATATTTTGCATGAAAATGTTACTTAAGCAGAGCAGCAGTCATAAACATTTCTTATGGGTAACATTTAGATTCGTATTCCTACAAAGCTTACCATCGTATCAATCTGTGCTACTGTAGACACATTATTAACTTTATACTTCTACTAATGACACTAATGACAGTAAAATTTATTAAAAACTTGAACTGTACCACAAGTGAAATGTTACACATACGACAACAGGAAAAATGTTGTATATTATGAAATGAGAAGCTATTAGTTCCACCCTATAGAAGATGTCTTTCAAATTGGAGCATTTGTGACATTATTTCTGTGTACTATTTAAAATTCTCAAATTATTTGATGATCCATGCATTTACCTTGCAAATGTATATCTGTCATAATACAGTTTAAATAATGTGTGTCTAGTTTTAGACTATAAGTGCAGTGCGTATAGAACATGAAAAAATAACCTATTTCTGTCTATTCAACTCTGCACGACTGCAATTCAAACGGACGTTATTGTCAGACTGATTAGGAGCATTTTAGAGCATTCTAGTACTGTGTAGGAAGGAAAGTAGTAATAGTTAAGTTTCTAAATGGCTACTATAAGTCTAGGATGGAAAAGTGTAGCAAGACCAGACAGGTTGGGATATATCGCCCATGTACCTAGTTATAGTTTCAATCTATGTAAGTAGTTAGTCGGCATTAGTAGATATTGGCAAAACAAATGCAGGGCAGGTGAAGGAAGGTGTACTTTCTTTTCGTTTCCTCAAATCGATTTAGTTACTTAACTAGTCGAATACTACTTCATTGCCATATCCAGCTTACATGTCGGTGCTCCTACTAAATAGAACCCGCATACACAGAAAGGGCTAGACAAACATGTTGGAAGTAACAGTGGCAAACCAGAGCAAGGTAAAATAGTAACATAAAGGAAAAGAACTCTCAAATCGTTCTTCTACATTATCGTATACTTTATTTCCCCACTGACTGTGAGTGAGTGGTCTTGTCCCGTAGCAGAAGAGGGAAGGAAATTCGACCCGAACTGAAGTCCAATCTATAACCGTGCCTAAAACTAAACACGACATAAAGAAAGGTAACCTACGCTTTATGAGTAGGAAGACATGAGGAAAACAAAATAAAGAAACATAACTCTTCCTAGTGCTAACATATCTTTCCCAACTCTTCTCTCCAACCTTGGATTCATTATGGCCATTAGTAGCACTCATAAATTACTACCTACTCAACGGGAACCTACTTACAACTTATGTAGGATATATTCCATTTATAAATTAGCATCTTACATAATCAACACTGCAAATAAAGGATCTGAAGAGGAAGATATATTTTATTACTTACAAGTCCATTAGTCTGTCTTTTCCACTAATTGCATGGCCAATAATTAACATGGTATGCTCTGATATATGTTACTCAATACTAATTAACGTAGCAACTTTCAATTAATTGCATCAAATGTATGTACAGACAGATATCTATATGCAGCCAATAAAATTACTTGTAGGAACTAAATGTATAGGGAGTCTGACAATTAGATTACAGGGGAAGTGAAGCATAAATTGCATTAATTAACACAAAGGTGATCTTCGTATGTAATCAATCACACAACACTTACGTTACAACTGTAGTGAATAATTTCTGTAGTTGCCAACATCCCAAGAATAAGAATGTCAAGTATTTCAGAGTATATATGAAACAGTAGACAATAATGACATATTATATAGATATCTAAAGTAAATAATATAGGTATTCATGCACTGATTCCTTCCACACAGGGCGAAACTGAAGGAATAGAAAGACCCAATTTATGCAAATCTCATGAAATCAGTCCATTGCAATTCAGCACTGACGGAATGCAATTTCAATGTTTAATTAACTAGACAATGGACATAGCATGACGAGGACACGACATGACAGCCCAAATTAATTTCTTACAATTACAGAATAGACGCAAACGCAAGCAGCTACAAATCTAAGATTATTACGCTTCTGTCTTTTCTAAGCGGTAGGTTTAGGTTAGGTACCCATGCATGTTACTTATGTCGAGTTCGAGCAGCAGTCCAGAAATAGATTACTGAAATAATATTTGGAATAATGCAGCCCCGTGTGTGTTTATCCGTACAAAATGTACGTACAAATGACAAGGACATTTAATCATCAGCAGCATTGCCATTATAATCTCAGTGTCACATCATTATAAAAATGCATTGCTGTTCTGCTACTCACTCACTCCCTCGATGCACTCCTACTCTAATCTAAACTTTATATAGCGTCTCTGACTCTGACCTTTTCATTTTATTAAAAAAAGCATTTGGATTCAAGTATCATGCGTACTCTACCACACTTTTCAATCCAAACAGATTAGTGATTTTAAAGACATGCGCTCGACCTCGTAATACCCGTACTACATTAAAACTGTTCCGCATAGACAGTGACACAAGGGACAAGGAGTAATGGAAAATCAAAAAATTACTTTCAAACTCCTGTACTTACTTTCCTGTACACGTTTGCTAAATTTGCCAACATTTCCTCCAGTTGTCAAATATTGCGTTGCAGAAGCTTATCAAAGTCACGAAACATTACGTAATATATGACAAACTCATAACTATAACCCTCTGTTACAATGCAAGTAATTTTCCTAAGAAACTACGGACCGAGACAGCATACTACGGAAGTACCCTTTTCCGAACCGGGAATCGCGCATAATTAATCATATTTATTGTACACTGTCCAAGAAGATTAATACTGCAGTTTATTTGGGGTGGGTAGAAGGGGCGAAAATTACATTAGCGAATTTAAATAGTAAATCTCATCCAAAAAATGTAGGTCAGATGCAGATAGTCATCTTCATCGATCTTTGACCTGTAAAAAGTTTACATATGCAAAGTATTGTATTTATGAGGAACGAAATGGTAACATTGAGTACAAATGAGATTTTCTGTGAAGCAAAGTAAAAACATATTTATGAATATATTCGATTTGGTTGGAACTAGATATTAGAAGAATGAATTACCCAACAATTCGCAGCAGTTTCCTTTGAGATTATTAAAGTGGGAATGGTAGCTCCCTATAAGCATGGATTGTATGGAAAGCTTTCCCTTTTTGGCTCTTATCTCTCTCACTCAGTGTAGTCAGTCTTGCATAACAATATTATTTAACGAACTCAAAAAATCCGAGTCGATTCCAGTGAAACGTTCATAAAAAAGTTCCCAATCCAAATGCAACTTTAACCATGACATAACTATACATAGATAACTACTTGGATAGCACATCTTATAGCAAATGCGAAAATATACGAAATGAAACCAATGTAGGAAACCATTTCCCATATGTAAACCAAAATGCCAGAAATTATACCAATAAGAGCTAAACCATACCAGCCCACTTATCTTCCTTCATTTACAATTCCGTTCTGCCCAAGCACGCAAAATTCTGCACACTTGCTACCTATTTACATTGGCACGGTATACATACATACATATAGTTCATGAAAATATCGATGTCACTGTGCCCCTATCTACTTTCTACTGAAACATGTATAATTATTGCAGATACTAACCAGGGACAACTCTCTGCGTTTTAGGACATTTCTATGTAGTAAAGAAGACTGAAAGCCATTTATATAAGTCACAGTTTGTATTTGTAGTACAGCCCACAGCGGAAACTTTCTCAGAACCAAACTTTTGCCTGAGTAATCAAAATCAAAGTCATCATATTAAATTGAAACGCATGCATGGATCGGATGTAAATAATAGTCAATAGCCAAATTAATTGTAAATAAGAGCATTCTTTCAGTAATTGCAATTTTAGCGGAAGAATGCCAAAACCAACGGGTAAAACCACGACAAAAGGAAACGACCACCAAAGACTTAGGGAGGGTTTAGTTATTTACGACATATACTGTAAATTGCTTTCATTGAATTACTTCTAGTACAGAGTTCAATTCGTCACGTGTCGTTGCCATTCATGCGACTGCGACATGTAGAGTCTAAGAATTATGACAGGAGAGTGCAATAGAGACAATTGAATGTACTTAATCTGCAAAAACAATGTTCTCATTATTTCAGAGAAGCTGAGGAGAAGGACAAGTAATGGAAAGAAGTTGAAGAAGACCCTAACTCACAATTAGTAAGAGACGTTTTACGTTCAAAAGTTAATAGTGTGCATCGTCCTAATTTCTATTAGATGTGACCCCGTTGTATCCAATGCCGTTAGAGCAACTCTAGTGAAGCACCTAACTAACAATAAGTAAAGGACGAAATTAGACCAGCAGAAGTTGTGAAAAAACAAGTTCGTACAACAAGCCTTTACTTGCACAACAAGTGTACTCACTTACGTCGAATACTTGGCTGAGACTTTCGGTTTGACTATCTATGTCTACTCTGTTGCCAACATTCAGGACTCACCAACCAGAAACAGATTATGTTTGCTGTACTGAAATTTACGTAAAATCAAGGCAGATATAATAATATATTATATTTAGTTGAGGAAACTATGATATGTATACACAGACATACTTATGTATACTTATAGCCATTTGCCACTTTCACATGATATCGTCCCACAAGACTCACGAGAGAGAACTACGCATTAGCCATTAGGTGCTCTGTACATAATATTCACAAACATTGGCTTTTTCAACGCTGAGTGCGACAAGACAAGAGAAGAAAAAAGATAACGTTGATGAAGTAGAAGGCAACCAATCAAATCCGTCAGCCAATTGAACTTGCTCTATATTTCCCGTAGGAGTGTGGAGCCCTCACATTTCATCGGAAGGAAAAGTCGGACAAGGGAATCTTGTGGAATCTGATCGTGCTACTCTCGCTCTGTACTACATTGCAAGTTCTAAGAAAAAGATATCACAAGGGGGTCGCCAGAAATCGACCCCAACGGATTCTTTGGATTCTATTACATCAAATTACTATCTCTTCAGCCAACTGAAATAATGAGGGAAAATAAGTCAAACGTTACTAATGCAAGTGCAGAGTGTCCCATCCTGTGAAGAAGCAACAGTAAAAGTTACGCTGATTGAGTAAGGAAACCTGCCCTAGGGCAAATAGACACTCACTCAAATAATAACATACTTCAGCATACATACTTACACCAGTAGTCGGCGAAACTTTCCCGTGTTTACTTTTGGCAGTGTGGATATATTATACTTAGCCAGGATACATTATACATAGCCAGGATATAGAAGATGACTCTCGAGTTGGAATCATACTACCAGAACCTGATGGCCACGAAAGGCCGTTCTGCCTCTATATGTGCACCTGGGTGCTCGGCAATGGAGGCAGCAGCAGCCTTGCACCGTCGACACCCTCCCACCGTCGCCACATCGTCCAGAGGAGAAAACGGGCAATCCTCCCGAGCTCTGTTGCACAGCGACGACTACTCGACAAGTCGCGGCAGCGGAGGAAACATGCAGATCCCAAGCAGCACGCCCACCAGACCCAGAAAACATGGTGCACATCGTTCTCAGAGTGCTCGCGTTGTCGGCTCCCGACCCAAAATCAAGAGACGAGAGCAAGACCTCATCAAAGACTACCAGGAACAACACTTGGATTTGGCTTCCAGCGAAGGAGCCTTGCGTGACTGCCAGGAGTCTTACAACCCGTTCATTCGGAAAGTGCCCAGTGCTGGACGACTCATCACCTCCACCTCTCTGGAGATGAGTAACAATTCGCTGCACGGAACCCCGCCGCCACCCTCGCAGCCCCTGCACCCCCAGTATGCAGTCCTCAACACCAACCACTACCACCACTCCACCCCGCCGCTGTCCGACACCCCCAGAGATTCTCCCAAGTTTGTGCGGAGACACAGCGGGGGAGGCCCAGAGACCCGCCGAGGGTCGGCAGATCAAAAGTGTACTCCGGAAAAAGACGGGTTCAGTTTCAGTGGAGGTGTAGGTATCATTCCGACCATCGCTACTCCCGAGAGTTCACCTCTCCCCTCTCGACGACCTAATAAACCCACAGGATTACCCAAATCCCCACAACCTTCTCGCTCCAATTCAACCCGGAGAGTCAATTCGGTGAAAAGTCCAAGGAAACCCACTGGCTATCTGGATGTGCCAGACAGAGATAACAATGGGCCGGATGTGGAAGATGAAGATGAAGAGTCTTACCGCCTCAGATCTTTCAGTGTGACTCCTAAAGGTAACTCAAATATTTCTTACACCAAACTTACCCGTAGATTGCAAAAACGCAGATTACTCAAGTCTAACGCAGATAGCATTGCTTGTGGGCTCGATGCTAGACACATCTTTCTCTGTCAGATACAATACCATACCCCACTGTGTACTAAATATCATATTTTCTGTTCTATGATTGTTTACCATTCTTATGACTTTATGATAGCTGTCAGCTCATATCAATTCATTCGCTTCCTACATAGCACCTTTCTTTTGACTTTCCTCTAAATAGATATTGCCTCATATATCCACTTACCCACTAGGTACCCACTTCAGCTTCACAAAACGAAATAGCTAAGCTTACAATAAGCCAACTGTCATTTTTTACAGTATGAAATACTGTTAAAATATTTTTGGCTTTTCTTTCCCTAGCATTCCAAATTCCAACATTTGCTAAATTCGTATCTTCCTCCTACGATCCTACACCTAATTTATTTTGCTTCTGCCTTTCTCCAGCAATACTTTTTGGTAATTCTAATTGTTTTTTCAGGTTTTCCATTTGCTATAACACTTTGAGCGGAAATAGCAAAATGGTGTATCGATTGAGTCACCTTATAGGTTTAAGACTAGGGCTTAAGAAAAATTCTCTTGCTCATAGTGGAGAAAGCAATTTCTTACTTGTGCATGCACTACCCATCCATCAATTAAAATGGTAATGAGGGAAAGCTGATTCAGACAGACTACTTACTCACTACCATATATCTAATAATGCCTGTCTTACAGTATATAGTATATCCCATGCAGTATCTTTAATGCATGCTCATGAATGCATATGTATACATACACCCAGTCGCGTCAAAGACTAATTTCGTCGTGTACATTTTAGTTAATTGTAAGCTAAACACATGTCCTGATTACATAGTGACTTTCTCCTTATACCTCTCAACTACTATATAAATATATTATGTAGATCCCCAGATATAATTACTTTAATTGCATATTATTACCATTACCATTTCGTGCAACGAAGCCAATGCTTACCTTTTGAATTCTCAAATACATCATAGAACAATACATAATTTTCGGTTATGAACCGAAAGAAAAGGTTCATGTAGTAACGTAACCCTTACTATTAAAGTATGCAAATGTTAAATGTATATCAAATATCACTAATATCAGTAGATATCTGAGTATCTAAAACATAGCCTATCTACCGCTGTATAACTTAAGAGTTCTAGCTCTGCTGCCAAAGAAATAATCGGAGAGTGAAAGAACAGCGGTGCAGTAATGTATAAACAGAAGAATAGATCGCGTGCAAACATTTAGAGCAAAGAGTCACTCGAATGTATTAGCGTAGAGAAGTGAAATGAACTCTACTTATTGTAAGAAGGTTTTATTTTACACGAATCACCAAGCAGCTCGTTCTTTTGGCCCTGGTTTGACTAGGTTGAGTAACGAAGTACCTTTTAGTTTATTTGAGCATAGTGGAAAGTGGGAAGAAAGGCAAATATACATAATATTATATTATATATTATATAGAAAGTATATCGAGCTACTTATCAATAGGAGCATACAACCTGCTCATGCACTAGTAATTTCTACATTATGTGCCAGTCGAAACTCGAAAGAACTAGACATACATACAATACCATTAGAACAAATAATGAAACCTGAACTGAACCGTAGAACTTCATAGACTGCCTGATTAGTTTTCTCTTCAAAACCAAGCCAAACTAACAACGTCAACTCAAGTACTCCTTCAATAATACTAGCAAAGATAAAAACGGCTTCCTCTCGATGAAATGAAATTTCAGGCTTTGAACTCTCAACTAAAGTAGTGCACTGTGTAGTGCACTATCAAAGAAAGAAAGCATGACACAATCTTTCATATTTATTTACCTCTGCCAAACTTTACTTGTTCAACTACGATACGATATGAACATTAATACATCAGGCTGTGTAGTTCAGTAAACATTAATGTCGGAAGGTGCAGCATACGCTTGAAAGGAAAAGCGAGCGAGCGATATCGTCCACTCACGCAATATTAGCATAAGTGCAATTCCCTCAGCCTCAGCAAGCACAAACTACAAATATCCCAACAATTTGCCTAAGCCCACTTATTGTGTTTTGTTTGTTTTAATATAAAAGAATCCTTAACATAGCTGGGACAGATACGATATATTTACGATACAGCTACCTTATGACAAACTCCTTTAACTACTTTTATGCTTGCATACAAAATAAATTTTCGTCCCATGATCACAGTTTGTCATATATCATGTCCTTTAACATAAGCTTGTCAGAATCTTGCCTTATTACATACAGCCACATACGAATACGATAACGAAATATTGGACAGAACATAAATTCCTCGGGTAGGATTTATTATGTAACACTGTAACAGTCAAGTATAGGTAGGTGTATATTGTGTATAGTAGTACCTGCCTGATATGATCCCATTGAGGCTCTATATCAAAATTCTTTACAGAACATGAAAATGTTTTTAGAAAAATTCACAGTAAACCATGTAACGCCTATAATTAGGATAAAATCTATTTGTTTTGTATATATGCACTTTGAACAATGATACTAAAATAATATTTGTAAGTACTCTAGTTACATTAATAGCAGCAACTGCCTATACATACTCAACGATACTTAGAAAGTCATTTGGGCATTGACTATCGTTAAGACCGTAACTATAAGTGTGTACAATAAAATTCTTTATATTACATTTATCCACGCTTGGAGTACTGTTATTCAGATTGAGAACAGACCTGTTGTATTTATAAGTTTATAACTATGACAGATATGAGCAGGGAGAATAGTGAAAGCGTCATAATAAGTCGGAGAATGCATTCCGAAAAAATCAATTGAATACTTTCTCGGAGTGAAAATCCGATTCGATCTTACCTTTCCGACTACCAACCCAAGGCAATGTACTATAATGAATTATTTAATACTATACTGAAACTGCACTGTACATTAATAATAAATCAACGCTACCACTATGTATGCTAAAAGCAAATTCAATATAGAAATCTAATCTGCACTGTACTCTGCAGGCTCCAAACCCATTATGAGTCGCCTGACTTGTGATAAACTTTGTTAATTCATGTAGTTTTGCAATCATTAATATTTGCACTTTCTCTGTCTGTTTTTATTCCTTAGGGCATATGTATTGAATTTCACGATGCAGTATATATACTTACTTTGGAAAAAAGGCCAGTTTAAAAATAAGATGTTGAAAAACATCGATTTTATTATTTAGGTACGGTTCATTGTTTATTGGGCGATTTTTATTTACTATTGAGAGTAGATCTACACAAGGGAGTTGAGTTTTCTATTGATCATATTTTTATGATTGTTGAAATAGAAAATTGCTTTAGTGCTGACTGTGGGCCTTTTGAATTGGCTGAGATAAAATATGGGTCAAAATGAAATGTTGGCGTGATCTAATAATTCTGTCTTTTATCCAGTAGCTCATCCTAAACAGACAAACCGTAGCCACTAATGTTTTTTGTTTTGAACTATAAATATTGTTTCTTGAATTGTGTATTGTATACCCAAGCTTGCAGTTTTTGCTGTCAATATTTTGCTACAACTTTCTCATTTCTACCATTTTTGGTAGTTTTTCCTATAGGTATTGTGCATTAAACAATTTACAAATGCACAGTGCAATGACAAGAAACTGTAAAAACAAGAGAAAGCACAATATATCTATCTTTTGTGAATGATTGCCTTTGGGACACATAAATCAAGGGTTTGATTGTCTCACATGTCTAAGCGATAACAAAAACACATCCAATTTCAATTCACGCAGCATGATAAAACGATAGGAATTTCGAGAAAGGAATCACCAAGAGATAAAAACAATTCCCACGTATCTTTTCTGTAAGAAACCAACAAATCTAAAACAAGAAATCTCTTGGGGGAAAGAATAAAACAGAAAAACGATTGCATTTTACGAATACGATGTATTTATGTCTAGTTAGAAGTTTATTCTTAGTTTCGTCACATTATAACGTTTGTCTCCTCCACCTACTTTCTACATCATATAAACTCTAGTAGTCATCAATTCTAGTATAAACAACACAAAATTACACACTCCAAAAAGTAACAGTTAATTGTCAGTTAGTTCTCATTTAATATTATTGTTTACATTCTTTTGCTTTAAGTTTAAAGCAGTAGTGACAATAGATCCTTGTTATAGTGCACTTACTACTAGTGACAATGACAGTGCAAAGATAATTCCTAAGAGAAAATAGCAGTTATAAACAGGAGCAAGGTCTAATCTGTGAGAGATAGCTATCCCACTCAACTTCTCGAATGTCGAATACCACGTAGAAGACGTAGATATATTATTTATACTAGATATAGGAATCGCTATACAGTTGAAACTTGAAAGTAATGCAACGCAACGCATGGTCGTATCAAAAAAATTTGGCTGACGATTCTAAACTGTGTAGGTATCGTTTTCTTTTACACGGATCTTGTAGAAAAAGAATTGGAGAGGATGCATAGTTACTTCTTCAGAATAGAAATGAGGGTGGTATACGAAAATACTATGACACACGTTCCCAGTACCTACCATTCAGTGCCACGTAAAACTGTAGGTCACACAATCACCACACAGCATACAAACACAGAGTACTGATTGTAGTAATGTATGTATACCAAGTATTGGCAAAATGGCAAATCTCGTACGTTGGTCTGTGAAATCTCATCTTGTACATAGCAAACAATAGGTAAATTCTAAAGTGCTTAATATAGCCTATTACATATCATAACATATCTATACCACCTATGACCTCTGTATATCCACTATAACATCATAAATAATGGAAATATAAAGATCTCTTTCCAAATTTTTGTCGCCAAAACATTTTTTATGCAAAAGCGAGTGCCAGCTATTCATGTTTGCGAAGTAATGAAATTAGAAAACAAACTTCGACAATTCTAGAGATAAATCATACCAGCCAGAAACATGTGCCGTAGGCCGTATGAAGCAAATGGATTTTAACGGTATATATCAAGTTAAGATTGAAGATGTGTCTATGAAGACACATGACACAAAATACAGATATACTCTGGTTAAAGTGGTAACAATTACAAATTGCAATACTTTTTAATGGTATCGGTAGTGTACTATAGATAGCAGAATTGTGATTTTATTTACCTATACTTAGTTATGTGCAAAAACGAATATCTTCATCTGCCTTCGCTGTACTGTACTATGCATAGACGAATGACATCCAGGAGTCACGTGCGATATGCGTTGTACGTATGATGCAATGTAATAAAAATAGCGTTTTCTATTTCTTGTCCTTTTCACTGATTTTTGTCTCATTGAACGTTTAGATTCATATCGTGCACGTTTTTTCACATATGACATTTAACACACCATTATTGTAGTTCAGTACAAGCACAATTCGTTAAGTTTGCAGATAAAATTCTAATCCTTTCCTTATGTTTCTGCTCTTAGCTCAACACAAGTGAAGGAATACATTAAAAATACATAGAACAAATATGTTAGCGTTGGTCCCTGGAATGTTGCCAACTGCTCCTTGGCGTTATACTAGACTACTTTATCCAGTTTATGAGAAAGCGTTTATTTTGTCCCTAGAGTATAAGTTTGGTTTGGTACCTTACATAACTATAAACTACTACGAGGATTGGGGATATTGAATACGCATTCGGAATGTATATAAGGTCAAATAACATATTATGCAAGACAAAACACAGATATATACACATACGTAATGATATAAGAGTTCCCACAATAACACAGATAGAGTTTGAGTCGATATTTCTGTATAGAGAGTATAAACACAAGATTGTTTCATATCCTTACAAATAGGATCTATTCTGACATAGATAGAACTTCCCCCATTATATTAGATAAAAAAGAACTGTCACGTAGGGCTTTAAAAAACACTTATGCCATCCAATTTTAAACATACACTTACGAGGATAACCACAACAGAACAGACCAGACGAGACGTTTGCAATTCGCGTGTCTATCAAAATATTAGTATTCGTTACCTGTACAATTCTGTGCTTCAGTTATCGTACATTTATATTTATTTCCCTTTTAAATTCTAGTATGCTATTTGTAAAGCGGTTGAGCTCGCATGTACGAAATTCAAATGATAAATGACAGGTACCTTCACAACCAAGGTATTAATTCTATAGTACTTAAAATCAAAAAGTGAAAATGACACACGGAGCAAGTCTTTTGATACAATTTAGACATGTTTAAGTAGTTTATGCATAGAGATGAACGAACGAAGTTTCACTGTTTACAAAATTTCAACTCTCGCCCATATAATTATTTATAGCGTGCTAAATATTATAGTCTGTAGAGTGCTACCAGGCGCAGCTCATTCCCTCCTTAAGAGAGAGGATCATATTTATAATATGAAAACTTTCATTCAAATGTTTAAAAATCAGTTTTTGTCTGTTAAAGATACAAACTCATGAAGCAAACAGCAAATGTATAAATGCAAACCATAGAATTATTTCAAAACATATTAGATATCATTGTAGCATCAAATTAAATTACCTACCCCATTTTATGGAATTTTACAATCTATTGCCATTTTATTGAAATATTATTGCCATTGTCATCAGTGGTTAAAGTGGTAACGATAGCTTAGCATTCCTATTTCTACCACATACTATATGCTTGGATTTCATTGGATTTAAAAATCAAAAATGTTCTCTATAACATTTTTTTAAAAACATTTTTTAGGAAGCTAAAGACCAATCTTGTAATCCTCCGTCCAGTATTCTCGGCACTGTACTACTTTTACCAAAAAATAAGCCAATATGATAGTAAAGGCAAGTTACTGTGTCTATGTAGTAAAGAAAACAGCAGTGTTATAGTGTTAACAATTTTGTTTTTCTATTCATGTGACCTTATAATTGCTCCGTTTCCACCCACCCACTCAGTTACTAGAAAACCGAAGGCACTCTCACGCACCTGTTGCCCAACTTTATGAGTTCGATCAAGTAGTTTGTTTGGCATGCTTGGCAAATAGAAAGACTGGGGTTTCCCATCTTACCGCACATTCTTCAAAGAGTAGTTATTTCTTTAAAGCTAACATTTTCATTCTGAAAAAAGCTAGAGACAATAATACTTTTAACCTTACTCCTTTTGGCTCGAATTGTTGACAGAGTCACTAAAGGAGTTAGCGACAGCGACCAGAACAAATACCTCACACAGAGGTCTGCAACGTCAACAGTCTACAATTTCATGGTTCTTCGTTTACGTCATTCCTCTTATCCCCAGTCTACCTTAGCGGTCGCGGTTATGAAAGGTTACTCCAGTAGTATGAAAAGTACAAACCCAAACTCGAAAGGTACATGCATCCCCAAATCCCAATATACGTTTGTTTGCACATTTGACTACCAGTACCAGCTAATATATACAGTTTTTGTTTGACTTTTCAAACAAAACATCAAAAAGCCACATCACAAATACACACGTTCGAAACTTGAATCGATAATTTTCATTGTGATCCTAATCGTAAAACCTATTACCATGTGAAGTAATCTATTTTTCGACGAAAGTAGAAAAAATTGGTTTAGAATCAATTATCCTCATAAATACTAATATAGAGCATGAACATATCAGAGCTTTATATAAATAATAAATACGTACCATGCCTATACATATTAGAATTTATGAGTACGATAGTATATATATATATTTACTGCCTCAAACTGAGGTTGCCTCAAAGACAAATAACTTATTAGGTAGTGTAACCTAATATACAAAATACTTACAGGAATTATAAATAATAATAATGTACCTACAGGAGAGGTATATCTACATGCTATCTACATGGTAGTGATACTTTGATAATTTTTGCTAAGTACTACTAACGAGATGCAGTATGAATTTGCCAAAAATAACCCATTTACGTAATCGCCAGAGAGGCAACTGCATAATCTCAAAAAAAGAAATAAATTACTAGATTGTTCTTGTGGTGGAATTTCTACAAATTGTAACACGGAAGATTAAACTACTTATATCAACTAACAAAACAAGGATTACATAATGATATATTATTATTTCTTCTGTCTGTAGCAATTACGAACAACTTAGCTGCTTTAGGTTTCACTGAAAATTAATAGTGGTACAGAAATGAATCTTTAGTTGCAACTTCAGCTGCAATTCCTTTCATCTTAGCTTTAATATACCATAATAGCTCATGGGTTTGTTTCCTAAGTCCTATTTGTGTGCTTGCTTGCTGTACTTGTGTCGTTTATTTATACGAAACCAAAATTTGAGCCCCAGTGTATTTGATCCTTTAGTGGATAATGGAGAAAAATGGTCTTTAGTTTAAAACTATTAAAACACCTAGGCACACTAGGCAGGTATCTATGTATTAAATATTTTTGGCACCCTACTATGCTAAGGTAAATAAAAAGGAGTAATCATTCATAAATATAAAACTGTAAAATGGAAATAGGAAGCACAAAAGCAAATAGTGAACAGTTGATGACGTCAGTTCCTGCTTCATAAGTACAAAAAACTCATGAGGTTCACTGACGTCATAGAGTGCAAAATAGAATCAGATTGTGCTAAAGTTAGTATGTTGCCAGCACGTGTGCTAAGTAAACGGCATAGCATAACATTACACTCTGTGTACTATCTTTATGAAAAACCAGAGCAGACTAATGAAATTGAAAGGAAATCTTAATCTTAACAACAACGGAGCCGGCAATATCCAATCTTAGTTTACCCATGCCTATCGCTATCCATGGTTCATATAATATTAGGAGTGCAGAGCGAGAGAGCTAAACTAAACTGCAGCCACTGAAACTATCTAAATAGCTTTTTCACTCTCTAAATAGAACAACATTACGTCATTATTTTTGCACAAAAAAGAGATACAGAGAGCTACATTCTCGTCCACATAGTTCCATTTATATTTTTGTATCAAAATGTACATGAAAACGAGCCAGTTTTGTTTGGTGACGGCAAAATTACGACGCAAGCAAGACATAAAATACAGCTAACAAGGAAATGACTTGTATTTTAGTCAGCCACACAAATGTACTCGAACGAACAAAAGTGAAACGCCTTATCCACGTGCAGCACCCTACACAAAATCTGAACGAACACCAGCTCCTTGAATTAAACCAGCAATTCCTCACTCACAGACATTTTAGTTTGACAATATGAGCACTGAGTAGTGACGCAAGAGCCAAGAATGTCGGGCTGGCACGACTCAAATATACTTAACATCAACTTAAACTGTTGTAAGTAACAAGTGCTTTAAATGTCTCTTGCTTTGTATTATGACTTCCTTGAAGTATGCACTAACCATGAGTGTGAGAGAAAGTGAAACATATATACTGGAAGTGACAGCGTTTTGGTTTCCTTTAAATCTAAGGAAAAGAAAGACTCCTAATGTGGTTCCTACCAAATTGACGATTAAGCTTGTTCCCTATTCTATGTCATGGAAAAGGTATATACTAGACAGCTTACAGACGGTAACATATAACATAGTACTGTAGTACATTGATTTATTTGGTTTTCTTCACCTAAAGAGTCAAGACAGTCGTATACATAGGACATTTAAATATAATAACAACTTTTCTGGATATTACAGACACCCAACCTTTTACTGTCACTTTGTCACATTTATTTATTCATTCTTATCACAAAGAGGAGCAATTGTAATTATTATTTGTGTAGTAGTAGGTAAGGTACTACTATTTTAGCAGAGAGACAGTTTGATTTATGCCCCAATAAAAAGGATAAGAGACATCGAGAGCATAAATCATTTTCGACAGATTACATGCTGTATGTATAAACCGATGAGCATTGGATGGAAAGCAATTTCGATTGAACATTTGTCATATTGTCCTCAGTAGAATGAATGCAAGCACTATTACTATCCACGTCCTGTGGTTGATAGCACATATTTACACACTAGAAAACTATCAATGTATCAATAATCTAGAAATTGTTGATTCTCGGGATTAAAACCAGAATTAGCATACGGCAAGGTCGAGTTTGGGATATCTGAAGTAGATATTTTCGGTATGGCACACAGGAAATACTGAGGATTTCAATTTAGCAGTGTACTGTGTGCAGATCATGACAAAATGATAAATTACCTTTAATAGGCTTCTAAAACGTGTTTACCCACTTGGATAGCCCTAAAGCTGCTACAGCAAATATTAACTTTGTGCCTCCTTCAAGCCTTATGCTAATAAATATCTTGTGTTTGTACTTATTTACCAACTTACATAGGTATCTGGGATTCATTCAACATCAATGTTATAAAGTAAACTCTTGAACTAGATTGTTTATCTCTTCTAAAAAATCGATTTACCAATTCATGTGAAATTGATATTGACTATAAACCAACGATAAAAGAGGATTGCTAATAAAAAATATCAAATGTGGGGTATTAAATACATAACGTTAACATGGACAAAACCATATTGAAAGTTTACATAGTTCACAATCACAATATAGATAATTGAAAATTTCAACTGAAATAGCTTTCATGATAGGTGCCAAAAGTTGATCACATAAATATAACACACGCGGTAAGTATTCCATATCAAGTAATTATTACTAAAATGATTAAAATGCCCTTCAGCTTTCCAATAAAATAGAGGATAGGGAAGCACATGTTCTTCTGTATGCAGTAAATAGGCATCGTAAATACTTCTCGAGGAAAGTTATGGCTAATCAATATGGAGAATTATGGTATAACAAATAATATTGTGGAATGCCTAAGGACTTACTGTATATTTACAGATATGGTCTTCCTTTTCCTTCATCCAATTTATTTTATAGGTATGTGTAAAAATAGTAAATATTTGTAGAAAGTAATAATTTAATACACAAGCAAGAATATTTGTCATTTGAAAACCAAGCTACATGTCAAGGAGTACAGTTTTATTAAAAAGTTTAGTTCAAAAACGACAATGGCAGTTACCGTTAGTGTTTAGAAGTTAAAACATGAATTTTTCCAAATACATAAGAGCTTACCAAATTCTCTATGTATGGTGAAATGAAGGAGAAACATAAAGAACTGTGTAACAGAATCACAGCATGTGTATAGCAATAGCCAATCGCAAACCCGACAGCCTGTATGTCAATTAGTTCCAGAAAAGACTACTAAGACGCGAAACGAGAGATGGAGAGATACATGTTATTAGGAAACTTTACTAATTAACAATTAATTACATAATACTAGAAAGAGCAATAGGCAATCACGTGATTAGCAGCTGCCTGTACTATTTGGAAAAAACTACATACAAGTCGAGACAAAACATATCTGAAGATGAAGGTGAATTGCATATAATAGCATAAAATTAAATACGGAAGCAGTTGAAAAAATATTTTATTTGCAACAATGCACTTATTCGTATAAATAAGTATGCACTATGTACCATGCTCACAGCAACAGCTATGGAGAATAAAATACTAATGGGAAAATGACAAGCAGCTGTATACAGTACCACAAAATGAGAAATTCGAAATCATTATTCGTGCAAACTGCAGTACTCTACGTATTCAACCATCATTGGGACAGATATTCTGTGTAAATATTATTACAGTGTAATTAGTAACAAGTCACCAAACGCAGTACCTTTCTCTTCCCTTATGCTAACTCCATTTAAAACTTTCTCCAGAACAAAATAGAATCCTCCATTCCTTACCCTTAGGCACTGCTTTCACAAAATGTTCACATATCTGTACATACATATACTTTCTAATCACACTGTATAAAGAAGTAATGTCTAAATCCTTTAGTGAGAGAGAGAGAGTGAAGCTTGCATTGATTGGGCTTTGCGTGAACGACCCCATAATACCATGTTAACATATACCTATACAATAACTTCACTTACATAGAATAATAAATACTTCTCTGTTTTCTAATTACAGTAGACAGTGTAGAATGTTTAGCAAAAGTTTTAGTAGTTCACAGAAGATAGTTAACTAAATGGCATTTGAAACTAAATATGTACGCCTCAAAAGACCTGTACAAAAAAGGTAACAGAAAATGTTCCGTGCATCAAAACAATTATTGTATACATTTACCAGTAGTTTAGTAACCAATTTCAATCAGCCAGTGGTAAAGAAACTGCAATGAAAAATTGCCTGTGTAATAACGGGTTAGCTTTTAAGATGATTAGGTTTAGCAATGTGATTGATGTAGAATGCAGTAGAAACAGGTATAGATACAATAAGAAGTCTAAGAATTTCTAAGGACAGACATGCCTCTCAAAGGAGCCTTGTAGGATCAACGAACGATATTTAGACCGCTTAGGTCAGCCTGCACTCTAAATAAAGTAAGAAGAAACAACAAACTACAATTTACGCCATGCATTTGGCCAAGCCCAACACGGTCCATACACAAAGAGGTCTCTGATAACGAACTAATGCTCTTCGTTTTCGTTTCTAAATTCTAAATGGATTTCTATTGATGGCCAAATACTACCGCTATTTAGCAATAAGTAAATACTATAAAATGTTCAGTCAGTTGACTTGTTGACTATACAAGTCTTCCTATCTGTAGATATAGTAATATACTGTATCCATGCAGTAAGAATTCATTTGAACTGGTATACAATACAGCATGATATCATGGAATTGAATACATTTATCCAAGTAATCTGATTACTGCGATTAGTGATTATTCATTGTCAGGTATAAGTAATGTCCCACAGGACAAACTAATAGTCAATGCATTCTACTTATGGACTTATTTCCGATTCCCAACTACATCAACTTGCATCTGTTTCCTTTCCAACTAAGAACAAAGTACAAACAAAACTAGGAAAATGTCAGTAAAATGCCTACTAGTGTTGCCTTTGTTCCCCTGTCAATTGTCACTATCTGCCTTCAGCTGCATTTTTTATTCACCCTCCTACAGATCCGAAAATCCTTACACACCTACGTAATAATGTAGGCAATTCCTACTTGAAATCCTCCTTTCTTTTCTTCCACTACTATTGTGTGTTCAGACAGCTTTAGATGCTTTCTCCGCATCCCCCCAATCACCTCTGGTTGTGAGTTACACAACAATAGAAACTCGTATATAACATTTTATTTATGCCATTACTCGATATACTAGTCTATAGCTGTGTGTTCTTATACTACATAAATATAATGTACTCAACCATCCAATTGACTTGGCCAGCATTACATCTATAGTTATAATGCTGGATTAGCAGGAAACAAAGTACGAAACACAAAATACACAGTTACAAACGAAAACAGAGAATGTCAGTAGTCAGTACACAAAAAGTATTGTAAAATCTAACGATTGCTTCTGGCATTGCATCGAAGTGGTAGGACGTGCTGCGCTGGGGCTGTACAAATAGAATAGTAAAAGTAAATGCTTACTTTAAGTTTTCTTATCTTTCTCAACTACTGTAGACACATACCTTTACAAGAGCACATGACACATACGGATACATACAAGTAACATATGTTTACCTATTTATCCATTTCGTCCACATAATGTAATATGTGCTAAATGTAATAATATGTTATAAAACTTGACTATACTTAGATAGTAGGATATTTTAGTACAGATAAGGCAGTAGCGATAAATTCTCCCTTTCAGCAGAGAAGCCATTGTGAACTTTCCAATCTGGGTTACTCTCATCTCAGGCGCAAAACTTTGCATTGGATGTCCTACGTACATTGTGAATGTGAATGGCAGACCGGAGACCACAGACATGATCAGAGATATTTGATACTTACTTACATATTTCACAACAATATGGCAGTTCAAGACACAATGGCTGAGACAGGGTATTCTAATATTAATAGCATCAAGACGAAAATATGTCTCGTGGTCTACCTTTCAGTCCACCATTCACATCCACCATCCACACAGCAGAGCCAGGGAAATCACAATCAGTAAATACAGGAACACGATACTGAGGATACTATATTATTGAATTCTGAGACATTATAAATACTGATAATGACTGGATAATGACACTATCTTGTTTATAATTTATTATCATTCAGTAAGTCTGCAAAAAATATTTAACTTCTCTGTTCATGTCAAACGCAATTTAAGATAACAATAATTTTAATGGTTCTCAGACTCGAATGTGCAATGTACATCTAAGATCTTTACCCTTTAGTCAATTAAATATTTTAATTGTGGCCAGTAGACGATTTATTACCCACCCACCATAGGCCAATGTTAAAGGAACGTAAAGAAAGTAAAATGGCCATCATAAATACTTATTGAAATAAAAATGACAGAAGAGAAAGTAACGCGTTGCCCCAACCTATGTACTTTTATAATAAAAAAAGTTTTTATATGAAATCCTGCATGTCACAAAGAAAGCTTAAGTTTAAAGAGTCGCTACATGGAATAAATAGCTGCTGGTGCTGTTGCTTAAAAATTTTGCTTGGAAAAGGTTAGAACGGTAAATACCAATAATTAGAGTGCGACAATCCTTTTCTTTTTTTAAAAAAATAATAACTGTCCCCAATCCCATTGCCTAATGCTTGGGTGGGATAGTAAATGAGAGAGCGGAAACTAACAACAAAGTTAAGCTACAATACAATCAAATAAATTGCGAGAGAGGAGATTGTCTCCGCGAGTTATTAGCTAAATATGAATGGGAAAGTGACTCTTGCCAAAATGGCTACATATTTTTATGCATGTATATACACTTGCCACGAAAAGTGGTAAAAGAAGCAGTCGAATAATTTTATTGGTATGGTAGACTATTCTGATAAGATAGAGTAAAAGGGACCCAACAAGCTTCTGCCTGCCCGTCAAATGATAACAAGGACGAGGGATAGATGATAATGCAACAGAGTTTTCATAGAGTAAACGGGCACATAGAGATAACAGACGATGCCTGTTCGCTGTCAGTTGAATGTCAGGAGATGATTGTGAGCTTTCTCCACAAACATAAGTAGTGCACAAGGGAAAGTCAAGCCACACAACATAGGAGATAAGACAGTTTACATTTTCTATTGTGCATGAGCATTAAATATTAATAAGTATGCTTCCTTCCTTACATCCTGGCTTCTAGTAGGGTACTTCATGATGATGTAGAGCTCTCCGGTACTCACTAATTCAAATAACGATGTAGACATTTTTGTTTTAGCTACACAGCCTACCGGAAGTTAACCAAAACATAGAATCACAGGCACATAAATGTTATTATGGCTATGGAATTGAAATACTGGAATATACATGCTATTGTATATGTAATGTACCATGCACACCAAACACATTAGTAATGCTAAATAGTTAATCCCGAACAACAAAAATATATTTCAAAAACTCCTAATTCGTTTTATTCTTCCTAATTATATTAGAGAAACCTACTGGACAAGGTTTCAAAAAACTTTATGAAATAGAGTAAGAATACACTTCACTAGAACCATTAATATTTCATGCCAATTACTATCCTAACTGAACCTAGCGGAAAAGGAAGTATAGGTACTCTATTATTTATTTGGATTAGGTGAAAGTAACTTTCACTCAAGACAGGTAATTACACAGCCAATATTTTTGATGGACAGGTATTGTCAACCGAGGAGATTCTTTCCGGAGACGTCGCTCCAGAAGCAACAGCCTGATTCCAACACCAACGACACCAGAACCGCATAGAAACACCGTATTCACCTCCGAAGACGGTCTTCTTTTGCCGAAAAGTGTGAGCAATGAGTTTTCAGCCAGTAGCCGGGGAAGTTCTCCGAATGTTAGTAGAAGAAGTTCGTATCGCCCCAGTCCGCAACAACCATTGTCTCCTACAGAGCCAGAAGTCACTGCTAACCACCGAGTGGCTATGATTGGGGCAAGAGGAGTTGGGAAATCCGCTTTGGTCAGTCAGTTTTTGACATCAGAGAGCATCAATGCGTACGATCGGCAAAACGGTGAGTTGAATACAAATTTATTGCTTACAACTTATACATAAAGTAGAACTGCTTTTATCATTTTAATCGAAGTAGATTTCATCAATTTCGTGACGCGAAAAATAGAGACAGTCAGATTAGTAAATGTCAGTCTATTCAAATTGAATACTTGATTTGACGATAGATTACCATTTGTTTGTTTACGTCCTCTCGACACAAATGAACAAAAGTTGATGATGTATACAGGAGATTATTGATGAGAAAATAAATGTCGAACCATTGTTCGGATGTTGCATTCAAGACAAAGACCTAATAGATGGAGAGGTTTACGATTAATAAACCGCTATTTCAATTACTAGGTTTATCGCTCGCTTCGCTAACTACTATATTTTATAAGTAAAGCTGTGTAGTTAGACTTCTATTTTTACTGTTCTATGGTTCTCTCTGTAGGATTTTCTTGTAGAGCGCTAGGTAAATAGAACTCCATTGTATTCGTGTATCGCATTAAGTGAGTGCTGGAGAGAAAGAGAATGTCGGAAAGGTTTCGACTCTGGACTACTGCGGACAAAGAGAAGACATTATGACATTAACAATGAAAATGAATTCGAATAGTGTATTCCAAGGTAGCTGTGCTAACACCAAAGATTGGAAAGCATGAAAGAATGTCCCCGGGAAAAAATGTCCCCGGAAAGAATGTCCCGGGAAAGAATGTCCCGGGAAAGAATGTCCCGGGAAAGAATGTCCCGGGAAAGAATGTCCCGGGAAAGAATGTCCCGGGAAAGAATGTCCC
>JABASH010001001.1:0-30434 GCA_019776445.1 Tomocerus maximus
CTAGACTCGGTCGTTTGGGAATTAGACTAAGCTCAAATATGGAGATAAGTAGGTCTCAAATGGTTAGTGAATTCGGCTCCAGCATCCCCATCTGTACATCATCCCAGTCATATTTTCCTACTTCTTTCATTTCTTCCTCCTCCAATTTCTCCAGGACGCTGACAGATTCTATCAATTGCTTATTCTTACCCAAACAAATTGCGTAATTAAATATTGATGCTTCTTTTGTCTTTAGTTCTTCAGAAATGAATTTTGCCAATCGCACTGAATCATCGAATTTTTCTTCTCCAATCAGTTTCTTCAATTGTTCTTGGTCAAGTAATTCTGCTTTGACTTTTGGGAACTCCTTTTGGAGTTTGGGGTCGGCGTATTTGGTGAATGGAAGTAATTTGTAATCGATGAATCCCTCGACGCCAAAAATCTTCCTCAACGTCTCCTCCTCCGTTTGTCTCCCGTTGTGACGAATTACTTGCTGTAGTAATCGATGGATACTCAACACAATCTTAATTTGGCCTTTAATGGTTACTTTTCTTTCAGCAACAAGAGAATATTTCTTTAATATTTTGATTGCTGCTTTTAGTTTCTCATCGTCAAAACTCAACGCTTCCTTAAAAAGGTCGGCTTCAACGTCATCTGGTCGAATGTATCCGAAAATTAGCAACATTTCGTGTGCTTCTTTTCCGCCATCTTCTTTCATCACTAATTCCAAAGAAATCTTTACATTTCCATTGATTGTTCGTTCATAATCATCAAATTTGGCGTCGATAACTTTTTCAAACTTATTTTTCTCAATGTAGCTCTTTAAATCTATTTTTCCACAATTAAGAGTAGCAACAGCTAGTTGAAGAGCAAGAGGAAGATTTCCCAGTGAACGACACAATTTTTGGAGCAAATCGTCAGTGCGCTCTATTTTGGCGTTGAGGACGGCTTTGATGAAAGCAAGACTTTCTTGGGGACTGAAAATGTCCAGTTCAAGGGCAGATATTTTCCCAAATCCACTATTCTCCGCCCCCCATTCTCGACTTCGTGATGTGATGATGCAATAAAAGTTTTTATTACTTTTTGGAAGGAGGTTTATGATCCCGTCTTTTCCTTTGTAATTCTCCGCGTTGTCGTAAATCCAGAGGCATTTGAATTCAGTCAACTCGTCAAAACTCTTCGTTGCCATTTCCTTTAAATCCAACTTATCTCTGTCTTCAATTTTTAAATCTCTGGCCAAACTTTCAAATGACTTCTGGATACTTCCCTCCCCACAGTCAATCCAGAGAATGTGGTCATATTCATTTTTATATTCATTAGCATACCATTTAGCTGTGAGAGTTTTTCCCATGCCACCCATTCCTGAATATTTCGACGCATCAGCAGATTCACAAATCACGATTAGTCCTTCGTTTTCTGTTTTTGAAATTCGGTCGTGCAATTCCTCCACTAAAGATCGATCTCCATTTTTATATTTTCTCCGGTGAAAGGATTTTATCAAAATCCTTTTCTCGGGCCACCAGCATTTTCCTTTGGATATTTTTTTGTTTCTAAGTCTTCTATTATCCAGTGATGATGACATTTTTTTAATCTCATCTGCACAAGGTTTGTTTTTAGTTTTTCGGAGAATAACCAGAAATATATTTTCAATTGAAGGCCAGTCTTTAGTTTGTATTATTTCTAAGAGCTTGGAATTTTGTTCGAAAGGAATCTTTTCGGCTTCCTGTTATTAATTTTGTATTAATAATTAATATTTCATCAGTTACAATTATACTTAAATCCAATGAATGGTAGGTAGGTAATATATAATCAACTTACAATTACTTGGCGATCAATTTTTGAAATTATGTCGTTTTCGACCAGATACTCCAAAACTTTTGTTAAATTAGTTAAATTTTCAGCTAAGAACACTAGATTTCTTTTAATTTCCACTGCCATTTTAATTAATTAATGAAGGAAATGATCGCCTATACGCACAGAATGTAACAGTAACAATATTAGTAATGGCACCTGCACAAAATGAAGTAACGTATCACAAATTGGCAGATTTGCAACGCTTCAAGTGGTTATCGGTTCCACGTAAGCTGACCTACTCTCATTTCGTGTGACATATTTTGTGGGAGGTGAATTTCCGATAAGGTTAGCAGAATAATATCACACATTTTACTTTTTATTTATTATTATTATTTGACATCCATCAATCAATATATTGAACGAATTTTCTATGTATAATCAATCAAAGTTTAAAATTACCTACCTACAGCTTACCATTTGTATAAGACAAACAAACAACAAACGAAGAGTTTGTATAACCTACATAAGCGCAAAAGAAGGAAACAAATCGAGCAAATCAAAATCTGTTTCGAATCGTAAGTATTTTCCATATTTAGCAATAAAAAATATTCGAGCAAAAAGAAACAGCAGAAAATATGTAATAGCTATTTGCACAAACTGAAGCGTAATGATAGAGAAAATTCACATAATTTTCTACGGTCAGCTTTTATTTCAAACGTGTCGTCCAATTCAAAAATTGAAGGGTGTCCTTTGTTTCAAAGAGAATGATTTAAGCTTTTACTTTATTAGTATATGTTAACTATGTTTTCCATAAAAAATGCCAACAGTCAATATCAAATGGATGTAATTAATAGTAAATAAAGGTTGCATAATTGCATATTTCAATGACTGATATTATTTGAAACCGGAAAGATTGTCAGACTATATTACACATCATAATATTATTTGAGTGGTAGGTACGTAATATCTACGCAGCAATCATAATGACATCAGAATTGATTGATGCAAGCAGATGTTTTAAACATATGTAATCCAAGGTTAGCAAGGATAAGAAACATTTAATTAGAACAAGTAATGGAAATAACTAGGTACAACTGTATCAGCGAGGTTTAAGCTCCTCATTTCCTTTGCAAGTCTCGTAGAGGGGTTGCAACAGAAAATATTTAGTTTCAGTGTCTTCTTTAGTCTAAGAGTGTAAAAATAAGTCAGCTTCCTTATTCTGTAAAATAAAAATGAAGACTTTATGGCTTCATATTTTAATTTGTTCCTTGATGGGAATAATGTCAATTGGTAAGTTCCCAAATATTAATTTTCCTAATTTTCATAAGAGGAAATAAGTTTTCTAAAGTTCAATGAAAGTCGTCGCTTATACTACGAAAAATATTTATATAAATTTTCAGGAAATAACGGCAAGTGATTTATTAATTGTGAATATTATGTAAGCATGAGTTAGACAATTGATTATTATGCATGATACTTAGCTATAAAGGATATAAAAATAACACTGGTTATCGTGCATATAACTACACCCCTATGTACATTTAAGTTTTAAAGTTCTGCGTACTCAATTAGACAATTTAAAACTATGCAATTGCATGTGAAACTAGTTCAAAGATTGATAAAGTGCACCAACACATGATTGATAACAGGAATAGTATTTATGTTATGTAAAGATTAGTTATATTTCATTTAACTGTAAGCTCTTCATTATTAGATTAGAAATTTTAGATAGTGTGTCATGTGTTGTAAAGCAGTGACCAGTACCTACTGTGCCTACTGATTTGATTCTTTTATGTAATCTCTGAGACAAATGTGACACTTGAATAAAGCAATTACCAATTACCAATGCATATTCAGGAGTCTCTAAAATTATACAACTAAAATTATTCATCAATCCTTTTATATAAGCACCCATATTCTCTGTGGGGGGAATCGACCTCTTCTTTTGTCCCGGCCCAGAATATCTAGAGATAGACTAATCCTTTAACAGTGTTAAGCTCAAATTGACAAGCATAATAATTTTGGGGTGAAACTGCATGACGACGAAATTTTAGCAATATAACCTACAATCTCCAAGAAAAAAGTGAAAAAAGAGATTTGAGCCGGCAGGTATTCCAGGTACGTCGTTGGTCACATTGTTTTTTAATGTCTCCTCCATTACGAAATACAAATAACATTATCATCTACTGCTAAGCACCCACACATAGTTATTACTACTTGCATTTTTGCTTGTCAAGTCAACACAAAACCCCGGCGGTAAGTTAAGTTTTGGTTGTTTCGTAATTTAGTGTTACAACCGACGACGAAAGTGTCGAGTCAGTCGAGTGTGAATAACTGAATGGACTATTATTCCCGTTTAATAAAACGACATAATATTAGAGCTATAATATAATGGGTTGCATCCAATGGATTGTAAAATATCCCAAGATAGACTGATCATCGTAGAAGAATGGGAAAGGTCTCACGTTGACAATTTTAGTTCAGAGGCGGGTGGGACTAGTCGGACGCGACTGATTCATATTATGAACTTTGACCTTTAAGTAAGTAGAATAAATAATTAGTTTTGAGCAGCCATGTATTGATCCGAGATGATAATATATCATTAATTGCGGAAAAATTTACTATTTATTGTTAACGTTACTGACAGAATATCGAGTGTGTCGTAAATGCCGCATGCCGTAAATACCGTAAATTGAATTTACGACAAATTGATTTTAATTTACGGCATGTAGTAAATGCCGTAAACTAGTACCATATGCCATTTACTAAGCTGTTAAAAACGGTGTATTTGGTTAGTTTACGGCATTTGGGGCATGCGGCATCAAAAAATAATTTACGGTATGCCGACTCTGGTTACTGATTGATTTACTTAATGAGGGACATTAAAATACATCACAACTACCGACTACGTCTATTATACTACTTTGCATTTTGCCTGCCAGTGAAAATCCCTGAGAATATTCGTTTAGTTTGCTTTACAACTTTTTGACATCAGACGACAACTGATTGGGGTAAATATGGCTGAACTTTTGGCAACTTAATGACTATGATATTATCTACTCGCTACTGGGCGATTACTTGAGGAACCAATTGGAGGGGTGCCTTAACAATCTATTGGGAGACAGGGGATTGCGTAACTGAATAAGAATATATTGAGGTAGAGTGGAATGCCACATCAATATATTAGAAGATGAAATTGCCTGAGCAATCTACTTTAGAGCAGCCTGAGCAATGTATTTGATGTTTTCTTGGAAATCTGATTTATTTAGTTAAAAAATGTTTTTTAAGTATCACCAAAGCAAAAATTTCATTGTTACAAATTAATGAAAATTAGTTTAAGGCAAGTACGGCATGGGGTTAATGTTTATGGGGCTTTAAAAAAGGTAACTATGTCAGTAAAATAAAGTCTTTTAAGCAAGGGTACAATCGGCAGTTCGGAAAGTACTTAGGGCATTAAAATCAAGTACGAATGCCGTAAATTGATTTACGACTGACGGAATTTACGGAACTTCTCATCATGGTTATACTGTTTAAAGACATAAAGGTCTAAAACACTATAATAAATGATAGTATACATGTAATTAATTTTAATCGTCATAAACTATACTAACAAGTCAACAAAGAAAGAATTAGCGCGATTATATAGAAGATTGCTTTCAAAACACCCACTAGCCTTTTTTGTTACAGGACCTGGGTCTATTATATAAAAGTAAACTATACTATATCGTAGACAATTTAAGAGACAATACTAAATACGTAAGAAAATATATTATGGACCAATTACAATACAAACCGACATCTCAGACATTCACAAACGAGAAAATTTATTGCAAATTACTTACCCCCCATTTACTTTTCTCAAAAGACTCTTTCAACTTCCAAATTACCTAAGTCTTTAAAGTATTTAATAATTCTTTAAAATTAAGTGTTGGTTAATGAATTATTTGAAGAATTCCAATAAATTATACTTTGCAAAATTTTGCTTATTTTAGCCGGTGACCTCGGGGGAGACTCCATTACAGGAAATTTGCTCCCTAAAGAAAAAGTAGATACTCCTGATGTGGATGCCAATGTTAGACTAGTTCATCACAGTGGCACTACAGAGGAAAGAGGTCGATTGATCAATCGTCTCTTTAGTGACTACGACAAAAGAAATTATCCAACTAATTCGACTCTGAAACTTGGATTGACAATGATGAGTGTCGACATTGTGAGCTTTGATTAATTAATGAGTCAAAAATGTCTGCAATTTCAAACCATTTTATCTTTATTATCTGTTTATAGGATGAAGAGAGGAGCACTATGAATTCTCAAGCTTGGTTGTACATGGTATTTATTTAAAAAACTTATAATACGTTACAGAAAATACCTAACTGAAACATAAAATGGCGACACATTTAGCTGGAACGGTATTTGGTGACGTCGACGTCAATGCATATTTATATGATTAAATTGTAATGAATATGAAAATAATTTATTTCAATAGCTTTGGCAGGATCCTCGTCTTAGTTGGGATAAAAATGAGTATGACGTTGGAGTTTTAAGGTTACCGGTAGATGAAGTTTGGAAACCGGATGTAACACTTTACAACAGGTAAAGCCCGCATATACACTTCTCAAATGATCTACTCGTTTCTAGTAGGTACTGAACAGTTTAATAATTAATTATAATAATAATTATAAATATAATTCAAAACTAGTAAAGTAATTAATTTGTCAAGAATTAGAAAAATGTATGTTTTATTAGTAAAACTTTTTAAGAAAAATCCAAACGTCAAAACTGTGTAGGTATTAAATAATTAAATATTTGTAGTAAAGGTAGCTATCTAAAATATAATTTCACGGACTTTTTAGTTCAGTTGACTCTTAAAAAAGATTAAAACTTATGCATTTGCATTAATAATGATTGTAATAGTGCGGATCATCCTGGGACAAAGAATTGTGGGTCTTCATTTGCTGTGATTTATTCTAATGGAAAAGTTGTTTGGATTCCTCCGTGTCAATTAAGAGGCTTTTGCGATACTGACCCACTTTCAAAAGAACCATATGCCCCACTAACATGTTCTTTCGTGTTTGGTTCATGGACATTTGATGGATATTTATTATCTCTTGGATTTTACAATGGGGTACGTTTCATTAATCTCTTTTATTGCACTATCTGTACTAACTCAGTTTAATATAGGAATAGTGGCTCCATTAACTATATCTAATACTTGACAACGCCAATTGCATGAACTGATAGCCTATTACTTGAACTGTTTCAAAAAGTATTGAATTATATTTATTTTGCTAGACTGCTAAAGCTGATGTTACATTCCTAACGAAAAACAAGTGGGAAGTAATTGGAAATGAAGCAAAGGTCGATAATATGTTCTACAGTTGTTGTGCCGAACCTTATCCGATAATTAAGTATGATATTACTGTAAAAAGAACGCAACACTGTCATTAGACATCGATATTTAAACTTTAACTACTTAGTCAATTTTTAATAGTGTAATCTTTAAACTGTTTATAATTCCTTTAAAATATTCTGTATCTGTATTTGCATTTATTTCATTTCGTTGTAACCCTATTTTTACATAAAGTTAAAAAATGTATGAACGAACTGATTGGATTTTATTCATGTATTGTTTGGAAGACTTGTGCATAATTTTGCGATTAAATGCCAAAAGTGGCTTAACCAAAAACAAGTCTGTTGAAAACATCTCTAAGATACTTTTCTTTTGAAACATTAATTTAATTCCATTTAGAATTAGTAAAGACGAATTTTAAGAATGTATTGTCATAGCTAATTAAAAAACAGATCATTCGAGAAGAATTAAGGCAAAGCTGTAATATAAATACTAATGTTAGCATATACCTTGATATTCGTTTTAAACACATTAAGCCAATACATTGGCCCTGAAGAAGTATAACTCAGGATAATAATGTATGCTTGTTAAGATATTGATAAAGCATTGCCAGAACATAAAAGGACTGTTCTATGCAAATGGCAATACTTTGCTTATGGGAGATGTATCTTAATGAGTAGGTATATAATATCTAATTTTGTATTTAACATTGTAAAACCTTACATATTCTATTCTATGGGCTATAGGGCTCGCCAAGAAAAATTAATCAACACTCAGTTCCATTAATAAGTATATCTATATCTATCTTAATTTAAGTATAACTCTCCATTGAAAAGTAAAATCACATTTGAACAATCTAAATAGTATTAGACATTTTGCCAGAAATTTTTTTAGCACAAGAATGTTGCCATTTATACTCCTTCGCGAGGATAATCCTCGTTTTGGACCCGATCCTCGAAATCCTCCCTAGTTGTGGAAACCCAATCACGTAACTTCCTACGCTTAAACTCCATAATTAGGTATTCCTGCAAAAACATATTGTAAACAATTTTTGAAAAAGGTCATAACCATAATCGCAAACCAGCGAACCGTAAAATGAAAATTCCAAATAGGACTGGGAATACTGGGATACTTTTTTCCTAACCTTTAGCCCACAAGTGGAGCATACCCGAACTTGAAAAGAAATTCTATAAATGAAAATAACAATTCGAAATTCTCTAAATAGACAATTTTTGCAGAATTTTATTAAAAATCATTCATAATCATTTCAAATACTCATGAATATGAATCATTTCCGCAAAGTGATGATCTCACAATTCAATTGAAATTTTGGGCCGAAGCATTATTTCATAATTAGACTTAAAAAAGCAGGTCATTTATTAAAACTATAATAATTGACAGTAGCCTTTCTTTTTGGAGGTCCAGTATCACTTTATTGAATAACTCAATTTAATAGTTGTCAATCCTCAATAGGAATACATCGCCTAAATCACTTACAGTTTGCACAAATGCGTTTGATTTAGTAGAAATTTTAAAACTAAATTATTGTTTACTTTACTATATCAAAAAACGTCAACATAGTAATGACAAACATTTTCTAATTCTTTCTGAATTGACGGAGATCCCATTATCAATATTAAATATGCAAAACCGTCTAGAACTCTTGAACCTGGCCGCATGTTATTTTTGAGTGCTGACCCATACCGTTCATGGGTGTGCCTTGTTAGTGTTAATACATTAATCGGTGGACCAGAAATTAGTTTTCAATTACCGTCTGCTAAAAGGAATATTTTTAGCATTGTAGAGGCATCTTATATCATAATATGACTGGATCACTGAACATAATGAGAACAACCTTCTAAAATATTTGACTCATGCCGAATCAATATTGTTACATAGCTTTTGCGATAGAATTTCTAACAGTACTGAGTATTCAATGTCAATAGAATACAATGTTATTATCATTCATTAAATTCATTACTTAAACTATCGTAGGTACCTAATATCAGTTAACACTGTCATAAGTATCAGACGTAGTTGAATATGCTTTGATCTGAAGCCTAAAGCTGATTAGCTTACTAGAAATACATCATTCATTATTATTATGTAGTTCTGTGCGTTAATAATATAGGTACTTCATTTAGCTTAAGTTATACAAATAGGAAATAAACCTGAAGACGTAGGTTTTGTCGGCGACTTAATGACTAAATCTTAGGAATAGTACATATTTTCAAACTTGTGGGCAATAAATTTTTTGATGCAAGTTGATTAACCCATTGAACCCCAACTTATTTTTTTCTCGATATTAGTGATGATATTCATATACCTAGTCCCTAAAATTACATTGAATCAGGTAAAAATCTTACAAAAATTACATCTGTAGCAGTTTTTTCAGAAATGCCCGTCATTTAAATATGACACTGGGGTACAATGATATAAATACAAAATTGCAATATTTATTTAATTCTTTGGTTTCAACATTACAAAATGCTATTAGTGAAGTTATTTAGAATGAAAAGGCAAAAAACACTTTTGGCAAAGGGTCGTGTTACACTTTTCACAGAATGTCAAGGGCTTCCCTTTACAATTCTTATATTGGCACCGCCGCTGCTTGCTCCTTTTCGCAATAAAATGCCCGGCACCATCATATTGAACGCTGGCAAAGATTGTCGGGGGGTGAGATTTCACTAAAGATAATGGTCTCCCTTGCTTGCGTAGTCCATGACCTGACTTCATGTAAAAAACCGCAACTTCTCTTCTAAACTCCAACATGTCCATGGCACTTTTCCCGTGAATTTTTCGGTACAAAATGGAAGCATTGGTAATTACCATATCAAATATTCTTGTTATAAGTGGAAAATACCACTTATTTCCTTTTATGCCAATGTGGTACTTTGAGGCGTACCAGTCATGGATGTCAACTCCTCCCATTCCAGCGTTATAGCTTGATATTAGTTTCGGTTGCGGAAGGTCTACTTTAGCTTTGGCGTCTCGACTGTAGCGTTTAGCGGAAGCAAGTGGTAAAACAGTGTCAAAATTTGTTGCAAGTGAAACGCATTTGTTGTCCTTCCACCGTACCATCAGAATTTCTTCGGTTACATCAAACTGATAATCAAAGTCTCCTCTTTTCTTCTTCGTCATTTCCTTTTTATCCCAAAGTGGACATTTAGAAGTACGATTATCCCGGATGGTCCCAGTGACTCTAATTCCTTTATCTCTCATCTTGATTAGTAAGTTTCTATTTGTAAAAAAGTTGTCTATAAACAGATTGTGCGCTGATGGCTCGCTTACCGCTTCCAACATCTTTATGACGACTCTTTCTCCAAGGAGGGAAGTCTTGGGGTCCGAACTTTCACTTTTGCCGCAATACAAGTCAAAATTGTATAAAAATCCTGAGGTTCCGCATAAAGCCCAAAGCTTATAACCAAAGCGAATAGGTTTTCCTCTGATGAATTGTTTCAAACTGTTTCTTCCATAATAACGGACAATCATCTCGTCCACAGAAAAATTTTCTTCAAATACCCGGAACTTTTGCATAGCGATATTTACAAGGTTTATAAGTGGACGAATTTTAAACCCTTTATCTCCCGAATTTTGCGTAGCTTTTGTGTTATCTTGTACATGGAAGTAGCTTTTGATCTTCTCGAATCTGTTTCGACTCATAGCATTTTTCACAATCTCACGTCCAGTATCTTCTGCCTCTGCCCAGTACATGTACTGTCTAGGTAATCTAGAATATCCGGTGTAAAAAAGTATGCCCAGGAAAACTTTCAATTCTTCAATAGTAAGAGAAAAATTTTGATCGTTTTTTACATCTTTAGCATATCGTGTGGTTTCTTCCAATATTAGATCAAAAACGCTGCTAGACAGTACTTCTTCAAATAAACCTACAGGGGATAGATCCTTCAATGATCTTATCAAATTTTCCAAAGCGGTTTTCCAGCCATCTGTTTTCTGAGCCATTTTGGTATAAATGGGATCTTGTCTCCTCCAATCAATTACTTGTGGTGTGACGGGATTTATTTTTGATGCAGTCTTAGTTTTCCTTTTTCGCGTCACTTTAGTCTTTTTAGCTGGTGGGGGCTCTTCATCATCACTTGGGTCAGTTTCCTCTTGAGGGGATACATTTTCGTGGTCATCGTTGTCTGCCTGAATAGCACCAGAATCATAATGAACTTCCAGAGTTCCTGCCACATCAAATACTTGTTCAAGAGCTTCGTCCCATTCGTCCTCTTCATCAGTAAGCTCGTCTACCCCAGGGGGAATGATGACAACATCAATATTGTCTCCGTGGAAGTCATCGGAGTTGACAATAGCACTCACTTCTTCCATAGTCAAAGCTGCAATTCTTCTCGCCATTCTTACATTATACAAAACAAAAGCCAATAGATAATACCAGTGTCATATTTACAATACGGGCACTGAAAAACGTATCGTAGATTTTCAAATTGACATAATACAAACCCTAATTCTTCTGACAGAATGAATTAGGTTTTTGTTATGCCATGAAAATTATTTTGGTAATTATATTACACATTCCCTCTTTTTTATCAAATTTTTACAAAAAGAACTTACCTGGGTAAAATTTTGAAGATTTTTGGAAATCTGTATGGCGAAGAATAATCGGAATTTTAAAAAAATTTCAGCTGTACGTCATCTATATGGGTCTTGTCTGCATTTTGACAATAATAGTTTAAATCTTGGCGGCTCAAGTTCGTATGAGTGTGAATTTATTTAGTGAGGTATACGGATATGACACTGGGGCTCAATGGGTTAATATTTAAATGCAAATACCCTAATATTTTCCATACATTTATTATTACGTGGTTTTGATTAACCTTTCACCTCAAAGTTTAAAAGCGACTACATGGATTGAAGCGAAGATAAGCTGAATTTGAATCAGTTTAAATTGAAGTTTAAATAATTTTCTGAAACGGTTATGCAACTTTTATAAAATGAATTGCACATTTGTAAAATTTTAATTACAAAATATTAACTATGAATATTGTCATTTTTTCAAGATGGCTTTCGGTGTTCATTTACGATATGATAGAAAACAACTGCCATTCCCATTTCGTATGTCAATAGTTAATACCATTTACTCCAATACTAAGCAATTTGGTTCGGAAATGCAAGGTAAAGAACTTAGCTTATCTTTAATGATATTAGTCTAATAGCCTTCTTGGCACTTTACAGTGTATGAGCCAGGCGAAATCATTTAGCGAAGTGTTAAGAGATAGACAGTGTACCGAGTAACTTTACTGAGACACAAACATATTAGGAGTATAGAAAAAATGAACGTATTTAGTATAAAGAGAAATAGAAAACTGGATGAACTCAATAATTGTGAATAGTTGTATAGACCCAACATAGGTGCAAATAAAATCCATATTAAATGACGGGTGTGGCAAAATAAAAATTACGAATCACACTCAGTCAATGCTAATACATTTGAAAACACTTTGTTAGAGCTGCATTAAATAATATCGATAAGGGAGTCCTGATCTCATGAATGCAGTTTAGTTCAGCGTATTTCTTATATTACTTATGTGTGTCTATGTTCAGAATGGCAGGCCTTCCATCGATATATCTGCATAGCTTTGCTTCGCAACTTGCACTAAGTGTGTACGTGGATAAAGAACAAAAAGGGTAAATATACACATGTGCTGAGTGTGATGGGGATTTGTAAATGTAGAATGCAATCCCAGGGTGAGTTTGCTTTATATAGTGCACAGGGTAATGTATGTAATGAGTACTAGGATATGAATAAAATTTAAGATCACAGCCTTGCTTTTTCTATGCTCTGTCAATATGTCAGTCTGAGTGACTGGACTATAGCTGTACTGTTTGTATGCTTATCTCAGCACATCTTACTCTCAGCAATACAATAGACTCTCACTTTCGATTTGTCTTACCTCACTTGGGATAAGACAAATAAGTAGATTGCTAAGTAGATCTATCAATCCAATCCATCAGACAAATTCGTAAACAATCCTCACTATTTGCATTTGAAACTCATTCGCTGATTTAACTATTAAAACTGTTTTAAACTAAACACGAAATGCTATCTCCAAATAACCAAGTACAAGCTTATGCACAAACCAATGCACAGGCTACACCTAATCAATCTTAAGGTGGTGTTGACGAGGCCAGGTGAGAGTATAGAAGTATTGGCATACTACTTCTGCAGTTTTTCACGGATTGCTATCAAAAGTTTCTCAAAAATTGAATTTTGTATGTGATCTTGTCGAATTAATCTGAAGCCCAAAATTAATTGTTTTGAGTCGAAAGCAGTTTTGTGCACTCTCATCATGCCTTTATGAACCTTTAACAACATTTACATGTTATATTTTGCGAAAGCGTTAACTAAAAACTAACCTATCTGCGAAACAGCTCAAAGTGAACCAAATGGTCATTTTAATGCAGTCGAATCAAACTGTGAAACAAGCCATTCATAGTATGAGATAAAATTGAATATGATGCAATAAAATATATACTGAATTAAAGCTATAAGCTAATACAAAAACAATTAGACCAAACAACTATTACATCAAATAGTTTAAAACTATTTAGTCATAAACGGGTTGCTATTTTTTATATTAACTGGAAAAGTGAATGACATTACCGGATTACCAAAGTGACTTCCCATAAATGTACTATACTCAATTAGTTAGGTACCTTTAAATATTGCTCCCACACTGACGTCTGCGAAAATCATTGCTTTTCATGAGATAGAAAAAAGTGACGATTCATTGTTTTTACTTCTTAATGTGGAAACATTACTAGAAAGGTAAGTATCATTAGTCATTGTCCTATCTAACGTGTTGTCGATAATGGCTTTTTTGCATACTTACTGCAATATGAAGCACAATTAAACTCCTCAAATGACTTTCAGAGTAAAAAGTGCACCTGCAAGTTCAATTAGTCGGCATCCAGAATTTTAGCCTGACAAGCTAGACTACAAGAATTTACTGAAGGGCAGACTAAAAGATTGTGAATCGGCAGACAGTAATTCACTTTACCCAGCAATTTTGCCATCAATTCCAAATTGTACTTCGCATTTCCCCTATAACTATCATCTTCCATCAGATGTATTACAGCAGAGGCAGCATTTAACAATGATGGGATCAAGTTGAAGAATAAAGGGCGCTCTTCAATTAGCTATGGATTTAATAGAGAAGATGTTTTCCGTAAAAAAGTGAGTATAATTTATTGTGTGGAGCAGACAGACGATAAATCTTTGAATCCACTTCGACTGGGTTAAGATAACGTAATCCGCGCGATTATGCTTCTGTCCTTAAAGCAGCCTTCCCATCATCAACTACCTCTCTGCGTATGATTAAAAGAATTATTGTACACATTCAGATGATCCAGTTGGAACTCAAAGTCACGAACGATCTTTCCAATAACCCAATTATTTACATACATGTGTACATGTACATGTATCATGTCATTCAAAGCAGTTCATTTTTATCCTCTGCGTTCTGGTTTTGATTGATCAAAGGTGTAAAAATCTTTAGTCGAGGGAATGACGGCGACAAGAGGATTCTGTCTGACTGCAGAATGCAATTCTACAGAGTGTCCCAACACGAGGTAACGGGAATTATGTAGCGGAACTGAAGGACCAAGGGTCCTCAAAAATGATAATGCCACGTCAGTCTTCAATCGTCCTGCTCGGCATTGTCAACTTTTCGTCAGTGGCACTGTCAGAAGTTTGGATTTCCCTACCTTATATGGCACTATGTCGATTACATGCATAATCCCCGTTAGCTCTTGCTTGGGACACTCTGTATACCTTCCTAGTCTACATACGTATACGATGCCTAAAGCTAGAACATTTCAATCAACTGGCTGAGCAAGGAAAGCCAATAGGTTAGACATATTTTTTCATTGACAGATTATATCTTTAAAAATAACCCATCCAATTGACTTAATTGAGATCCTTCTTCAAAATAAATTAGGGATACTCAGCATTACAGGACTCTATTGGCAATAATTGTGAGCGAGGGCGTTGCAAAATTGCAATCAGCTCAGTAATTCAATGAAATACTGTCTAATTTATCTGAATACATGTTGAAGATGTGTAACTTTGATTTTCTTAGCAGCAAAGAGCGCTGCTTTGAACATATTAGATGCACAAATGAGGTTCGGAAACCAAATAAACATGCAAGTAATTGTGCATGGATTCTGAGCGCAGCTAACTGTAATGTGACTGATCTCATCACTCATGAGAGAGTAATTATCATTAAAGTTTGAATCATAGTATTTCTAATTAGAGTGCCAGCCCCATAGCTAAATTCTCCTGCAGACTGTGCAGACATTCCAATTGCTTAATGTTTAATAAGTGTTTCCATCAAATGGATGACTGACAACATGTTGGAGTCACACACACCACAACTCACAACAAAACCAATAGATACATACCAACAAATGTACCGATTGGCATTTGGCATCAGTAGTAGCCGGCTAAAAGGTGTTTGTTATGCCAAACGTCACGTTTGTTGTTGACTATTTTTATTACCTACCTACTACTGCACTTGCTGTTTCTGCTCTGTGGATTTAAGTACTGCTGGCAAGTATAGTTATAAGACAAGCGAGTACATTACTTGAAAAATGACATGTTATGGGTTGGTAACCGTGAGCTAAACAGACACACACATTCTATGCTGTCTTTACCCCTTTTAAAGAGTTTAGATATGTAGTTCATATGCCTAAGCAGTATTTCTTACATGTTATGATGCATTGCCATGTGCATGCACATAACTTTAGCACACCATAATATTTAACGACACAACAATGTCTACAGATACAAATGCATGTTGATATTTTTCTGAAAAAATTCTGTTCAATGGAAAAACAGGAGCAAAGCAGTAGTGGATCTAGTTGTCCAAGAAGTGATGGGCAGTCGGACGACTGCAATTAGCCTAGCAGTAGCTTGCATGCTAAATTAACACATAAAAATGTGTAGCACTGCCAATCCAATGTCTTGCCTGCTACAAACTATTACCAGTCTGCCACAAATCTATACATAAGGATAGTAAGGCAATCAAATGGGGAAAAAGAAAGGTTAGAAGTCAGACCTACAGTTATTGGCATTGCACTTTGTTTCACTTTCATTTACTACTTTATATCTGGCTAAGGTTAGGTTAGGCTGCACTGGGTTACTATTACAATATCCCCTATACCTTACATAGTAGTGCTTTGGAATTTGCTCTAAATAAATGTCGGTAATTTTCTGTGTTTGTGTAATTAAAAGTCAAGCCTAGCAAGACTGCTTACCTACTTGCAGGTTGCAAACTTAAAGGAGTGGAGGAGAGTGGGCTGTGTGTGACTGGACATACAGCACAGACAAGTCGAACGAGAAAAATGCTAACATATAGTTAACTCATCCAAGACATCATATCAAAAGAAAAGCAGTCACCTTTTAAGTATCGCATCAGTTATTGATCTTTATCTTTAGTATCCAACTACAACTGTATTTATCTCCCTTGCTTATCGGCAAATCTTTCAAACCTATAATATTATCTTTTGCGTCTTGCAATACCACTAATTCAGAACCAACTCACACCCTCGGCAATTACTATTCGCATTTCCTTCAAAATCAGCTTATAAATATGCATGTGCATTCACTGACTTTGAGTTAGCTTATCATCCGCTTTAAAAACATTGCTGATCAAAAAATAACGAACTTCATCTTTTCAATGTCCAATTAATCGTGTTCACCTATTTTCTTTAATAGTCCCTAATAATGTAATAACTAACACAAAATTTATTTTTGTCATAGTAAAAGACGTGTTTCGATTCCGACAAGCATGGTCTGACCTTCCGACTACACCAATAGTCTTACCTGCAAAATGACTGCCTTTAACCTTGCATATCGTTGATTTAGCATGTAAACACTCCGAACTAAATAGCGATCTCAAACCTTCCCCAATTTGTACAACTTTATCCTTCAATCAGCTAGAATTTATCTATACCAATTTTGTTAGCATCCGATTTTAGGCCAATGCTTTGAGAAAAGTTTGTTATAAAAATTCATTGGGAAAGTAGAAACAATCCATAATATTATGTAAGTATGTAAGTATACTTGTATACTACGTACATGAACATGAGTAATGTGCATTTACATATTGTCGCTTTATTAATATATTCTTGAAGACAAATTGAGGATAAAGTATTGCAAACCGTTTTTTATGTTCGTACTAGTCTTACAGAAACAATGATTGCCTTTAACACTGTTATGTGCATATAGCAGAAAAGGCGTCACTCAGTTTGACCCGACAGTTACATTTCTGTAAAATCCTTTTAATAGTATAACCATGATCATGGTATAACCAACTACCTGTCTGGCATGGTATACATCAGGAGTGCATAGTTACAATAAGTAAATTTCTGACAGTTAGCCAATAGTCAAACGAAACCACCTTGTCTTGGGCTACGATTAGTAATTCAATGTGTGAAATAACAAGTACGTAATTTAAATGATAACGTATTCAATTTTTTCTCCGCTTTTCATATTGAATTTGTTAACGTGCGGCAATCTTAATTCCTTTCCTACTTTACATCGCCCGGAGGATCAGTGTCTTTAGGTTACGCTCCGAGACAAAAATGAAACTTGAGCACAAGATGATTACAATCATTAGACTGGCATCTGCAATCTCACTTTGTAATACGAAAAAAATTACATTTCCCAGGGGGAGTTGAATGCCTGTGTGAAAGCCTGGACTTATTGGCTAACGTGTCTTGTACTTGTATCAATTTAACGGATGCTAGTTAGCTCCAGCCCAGTTCAAAGTACAAACCACTCGAATCGGTTCAGGAGTCCAGTTCGTATCTACTTGTAAACTTCTTTCGTCTGAATAAATGAGACATACATTATTCATTCTTTGCTAAGAAAGAAATTACATTACCAAGGTAGGTACTTAGTACTTAGCCACTCTGATTGCCTGTGAGCCTAAGTCTGCAGATAGATCAGCATCTGCTTCGTTCATTATCGCTCCTTGGAATCATCACATTTGAATATTAAACTGGTACTTGCCATGACTTAACTGATGTTATAATAACCTGTGTGAATGCAACACAATCTAAGCTAATCCAAATCATAGTAATTGCAAATTTTCCTTCCCAGTGCACCTACTCGTACTTGATGAAGAATTACTGCCAGCTATCATTGCCTATCGGTAATTGCGTTCAAAATCTTTATGCTACACAAACGTGATTGATATCTCAACAATCATATTTTTGTTACTTATGCGATATGGTTCCAAGAAAGATTAAATTCGAAGTTATTCTTGAATGGCCAAAGTAAGTGTTTATGAATGAGTCAGGTAGGTCACGGAACATAATATGCACTTTACAATGATAGCATTAACTAATGCTCTCGGCAAAATTCATCCGTGCCCTTTTAGGCAAGATTAGGAGCTATGTGATTATACATACTCTGAATTTACATGTTTGTAGTTCGCTAGAATTGGCTTGCATAAAGTACCTGTATTATGTGTTATGTATCTGCAATTGGTAACAAATAAGAACATAATATATGTATCAGTTGATGCATTTAAAAGATTACAAACACATTTAGTTTGGTGATTACAGCTGCTCTCATTTCATATCGCACCTGTCACTTTCCTTCGAGAAGATTCGAGTTTATTTCAATCTCAAACTACTCTACTAGTACAATTCACACAATACAATACTTTGCCCATCAAAAATATGAACTGCCTATAACAAAAATTTCATTTAGGCATGCAGATATTTATTATTCATGCTATGCTCTTGTAAGTGTGGTAATATACTCAGCGTCGATTCTCGATTAGCTATTTTTTAACCATAGAAAGGCATTATGAGAAGGATCTGTCGACCTGCTGGGTTTGGTTTGACGGTATGAGGAAACTATTTCGGATTAGTTTTGCGAGCAGAGGCTGCTCAGCGTGTCATTGAAGTAAGTTCTTATGTTTTTCATTTATCGCTTCATTGAACTAATCCATTTACTGCAGCAGAGCGTGTAAGTTGCTTCTAATCGATTACATTTTTATGACAGGTCGTACTCTTCAACTTAATCGCTTGGATTGGAACTATGGAACTTATAGACTATTTACTACAGCTCTATTTGACAATGACGCATTAGACGTATGTGCACCTTTGGAGACCTACGCACGTACCTTGTCAAAAACGTCTTATTAGACTTCGATGTAGGCAATGAATTTGTTGTTAGGTAGGTGGATATTAATTTATATTACAAGATACATTATGATTGCCAACTCTAATAAATTTTTAACTCACAGAACTCACAGACTTAACAAAGACAATTAATTCTGTTTATTTTGCATACGAATAATCAATACTAATAGACCTAATGATTACTTACAGGATATATACCAGGGTCATAGTTAAGACTTTAGCCTATATGCCTATTAGGATTTCCAGTCCATATAGATCATGTTGAAATGAATTATATGTTCATAAGTACTATAACAATTAAAATGTAGCAACTACCATACAAGTACAATAATTGTAGGATAATTCGTAGGATAATTGCAGGTTACCTTGTCTCTTTCTACTGTGTAAGCAATATGGTTGAGCAAAGTAGATTGGATAGCTACCTGCCCATGGGTGTTGTTTGCTCCAACTCCTATCTACGGTGAAATGAAATACTATTACATTTTGAGAATCTATAGCTGCAATGGTTTGGTCACACAGAATATAATTTATCTAACTATTCCGAAGCACATTTCTCTAAAACTGGCTCAAATAATTCATTGTACAAGATGGAAACACATTGCACTTCTCACCAAACACCTGTTCAATATGGTGGTGACAGTAATCAATCGATGCACCTTTTAATCTCAGTGCCATCGGCCTAAAAATGGTTGATATTGCATAACCGAAATAATCAGCATTTAAAAAATTGTCAACGAAAGTAAATAACAATGACACAAGGAAGACATCGGACTGCATAACAGTAACCGTTTGGCTTATTGACAGATCACGAAAATTAAAAGATAAATGCAGTTGCATTTGTATTTCAAAACAGAAGACAATCTGTTTGTAACGAAGAAGCTCTGAAGCAGACAGCGTCTTCTTGTTCCATGTCAAGTTTTTGCTTTTCTTGCAATCGATATTTCGAAATTATTTGTCGAAGTGTAGTCACAACTTGTAGAGCACCGTGATATAAGACAATCAACATAAACATGTAATATGTAAATAGGTAAGCACACCTACTAAAAGTTGCACTATATTTATAACCTGACAAATTAGACACGACAAATAAAGAAGCAAACTAGCAAACTGTCTATAGATGGAATAAAATCGAACTAGTTAATATTTATTACTACCAATTACGCAAATACAGAAGTGAAGAATGGAAAGCCTAATCTGTTGTAACAGCGGAGGACGAATTTATGAGATCGTACCAATATAATATGCGAATAAAGATTCCTTCTCTTATACAGATAGTTTTATTTACGTCGCCTACATACAGACTCCAAAGTATAAACTAGAAATACTGATTAACCCATCGAAGATGAAGATAGAATGATCTAACTGAAGATGCTAGCAAAACAAAAGCCAAGAAAAACTCGTTGGCAGGTCAGGACATCAATACTCATCCTGCAAGTATACGTGAATACTAATATCTATCTCTACTCAGTGCTATCCATGTTGCTAAAATCCTCTAAAAAAGAATTTCTTCTACATAGTACATTATATTGTATTTAAAGTGAATTTTCGCAGGACTACAGTATAATATATTATGTTTATCTATGGTATAGTCCATTATACTTAGAGTAAAACAACGATATTACTAACATGCACTCATATTTTAGCCAGTAAAATCGTAGGCCTAATATTTAGTAACATAAAAACTAGTGCATCGTTCCCTTTTTGTATAAGTTGTTCCTTATAGTACACATACATATAAGGGCTAATGTTCTCATATACAGATGAAACATTTTACTGTATGGCCATATACATATACTATAGAAATCATCCTACTAAATAAAATTACAATATAAAACCTGAAGATATTTCAGTTTAACTTTTACATACGTTTCCATAATAAAAAAGAGTCACGACACAGCGCAATATCTACGGTTTCACATTGCAGTTTGCAGCAGCAGATGACTATAACCACATTATTAGTATTCCATCCTGGTGCATTAAGATTACACGTTAAATTCTTTCAGTAACATATTCCTTGCTACTGCATTTCCACTATGGCCTATTGTGGCAACTTTATAACTTACTCATCAGTAATGGGTGCTCAAGTTTATTGTGTACGGAATGATAACAGCTCTAAGGAAGAGTGTCCCCAATAATACAACATTAATTTGTGCATGTAACATTACATAAAAATTGAAAGAGTGATAAAACGGTTGTAAGAGAGAAAAGAGGACTAACAGAAGTTAGCATTCAGTATTTCGTTGATAGAGATAAATGTACCCTTGCTTACGCTTTGCATTTCATAGTAAATACCTTACTAAACTCGCACGAACATAGTCATCATTCATATTCATGTTGTACTAATGTAGCTGGAAATTAGGATTCCGTTTTTCAGGTTTTCGTCACGTGGCTTTTGCCATTTTGATCTACATTCTATATTATCCTAAAAGTATTCTTTATTAACTGAAGTACAATATCTTTTTGTCAACACTTTCTCAATGCCAATACCTTTTTGTCAACACACATAGACGTTTTTGTCGACAGCAGTTTGAAAAAATAGTTAAGGTATTGTACTGTCATGTACTTTTACTCAATCTACGTCGGATCATCCTGGAACCCATCTCTTTCTATTATTGCAATGTGGAACGTCAGAAGTTCCAGCGGAAAATGATTAACAGTCGGCCTTACATTCAATGTTCTACAGAATACATCGAACTGAGAATACACTAGCAAGGATAATTATGCAAGATAAAAGTACCCAGGTTGTAAAACGTGTTTTAAAGAAAATTGTTCACAACTGATCCAAAATGTCTTTTTCTGAATGAATTTACTCAGTCGCTGACAAATTATTAACATTTTGATCTTTTTTATGTGACTCAAGGACTCAACTCATACTTAACTCTTGTGAGTTATACTTATGGTATTACTTCATTACGTGACTTATTAATTCATATACCTACTTATTTATTACTATATTATGCAAATGTGACTTATTAACTAATATATTTAATAATGTTGGTTAGTATTACCTAATTATGTGATTTATCCTACCAAATAAGAATATTTCTGATGTAAGATAGAGCAATAAATATAACTAGGTTCCATTCCATGTATGTTCGGTAGATAGGTAGGGCACGACTGAATGAAATGCGCAAGTGCGAATATTTTGTAATCCTAATAGTATTATGGGTTTGTATTGCAATTTTTACGAAATCAGCCAAGGTCAATGCTTGCTGGATGACAAACTTTCAAAACTGAGCGTCAATGCTGGTGGCCTAGTTTGTAATAATTTTCTTAATTATATTGATAATGCAAGAAAACTAGTGTTGACAAAAAGGTTTTTGATGTGTTAGGATTAAGTGAAGGCAATTTGAGGGCGATTCAGTACAACATCCAGTACCTAAATATAGTAAGAAATGTGCATTGTCATTGACAGCTGAATGCGTCTTACTTAGTCCGTAATCTAATATTGGATGAACAAATGGGTGGACAAATACAAAATATGGGTTGAATACTGAGACATTATCACAATCACAGTTGCAATGCAGATTTTAAAAAATATATCTAGGTCTGCGGGATAAATATGGGTAAACAGAGATACATTACAAGTTCATTCTGTCAGATGACAAAACATTAAGAACAAACCAGATCATATATCACTTTCATTTTCATTCGTGCAATAAAGCCGTAAAGCTATCCTTGTATGTATTCTGCTCGGCTACTACTGCCTACTGCCTGAGTTACATCTTGTATTGAATGTTTTCTACATCTTTGTGCGCGAAAACGTCTCAACTCATAGCTTTGTTAGTATAGCCGATGCATTTGTGTACTTTTGTGGTAAGTTTATGTTCAACTTTAATTGCATGACAGTGATGTTAGTTATAAACTGACATTGTAATGAGTGAACAAGTAACTGTAAACATTAAAAGTTGAAGTTAAATTAACTAAAAATTAAATGCCACAGTATGATCATTCCATACTAATGAATATAGATTACAGGCAATAGTAACGTTATTTTAGAATTGCAGTGAACACACACTTTTTAGAGTACCTTGCAGACAATGTAATGGTACCCACAAAGGTATGTACAAAGATGTGAGGCAGGTGGTAAGTTATTGATGTATTCATTCATTTTACTTATTAAGTGCTTTATTACCATGCTTTAAAACTGCAGTAACAACTCACTATTTCATATTTACTCTTGACACACCTGTTTTGTCAGTTTCTTTTCGATAAATATCTTTCCGAAATAAAAATTTATAGATCTATTGATACATTGACAGTGAATTTTACATTCAATGACAAAAAATGCTGTTTGTTGACACTACAACTGCATAAAGGTAGGTACTGATCCAGTTTCCTTACAGAACAAACTGTAAAATTGTATCTAATGTCTATAGTCCATGTACAAAAGAGAGTTTAGTAAATATTGTTTAAAATGCCTAGCAAAGAATCTGATTATACAGCAAATGTCTATGATCAGCTTTTAAGAGCAATTGAAAACTACATATATAGTAATGATCAAATGCTGAGCTGTAAAATCTTGATCGTAAACTCTAAAATGTAAGGGCATCATGAAAGCATCACTAGCGGAGGAAAAAACGTGAGAGACCACCAGAATTATGAAGACGCCTATGGGTTGTGAAATCCCACCTTTGAAGTGAAAATACACCACCCTTTAGCTACTTCAATTGATTATTGATTATACGCTCAGGAATGCAAATAAAAGACATTATAAAAGCAGTCTGTAAGTATATATTGCTTAATGTTTATTCCTATCCGTAATTGCAAGTTTATCATACACTTCAGATGCATTATAAGTATGCCGTATGCCTACCTGCATATTCCTGAAGTATAGTTGATTTTCATTTCCTCTGCTCAATATGAAATCTCAGTCACTTAACCTCATGAATTGTATCAATTTGATTCGATTATGCGATAGGAGCAGCAGTATTGGCTGCGAGACTCTTAGCGAGATGACCGTGACCACTTAGCGTGCATGCCTTATAATTACTATTCGAATTGCAAGTATAGATAGTAAATAGATAGCATACCACATAAATATTACTGACATGTTCTTAAGGTTAAAAAGCGTGTAAGGTAAATATTTAGGCATTGTGTTATGTTAGCTGTGATTTTATGTAGCTTTATAAGCACCATTTGCATTTGTGTGCTTTAAAATTAATTGCTTTTTCAGTGTTTGCATATTTGCCATTTATCTATGCATCTAGGTACTGCAGCCTTAAAATTTAAAAAATCTTCTGTATTGGCTAGTGAATAAAAAATAATCTAATTCCTTTTTATTGACAACATAATGACGCTCTCGTGCAATTTCAAAGCACAAAGGTTGTTCTTTATTCGTGCTACCAGTTTGGTAAGTCTGGCTGTGCAGAAAACAAACAGAAGTATGCATATAAAGGTCTACATGCACATGTGTCCGGATTCCTAGTAATTATAACATTAAGTACATTTTAAACGCTGCGCTTTGAGCATTAGTCGTTATAATTAAATATACTTAGTGTCAAATGAACAGAAAAACATTTATGCAGACACACACACGCTGTCATTTCAAATTGCAAGGCAAAAGTCACGACAGTCCCATTACAACCTATACGCACTGTTAAAATTTTGTAATTAAGTACTGTACACTATAGTCTTAGGTACTCTTCATTCAGACAACAGAACATACGTCAGTGAATATCTTTAGGGCCTTGCCTACACTAATCTACAAGGAGTCACAAACACAATCGCAAACACTGCACAACAAATGTCAAGGATGGAAAGTGAAAAAATCAATAGTCGATTTAACAGGAGAATTCTCACAGTACAGACAGAGCAGCAGAGTGCCCTAATTTTGACTGATAAATTAAAATGATAGACTATTAAATGTTGATGAGGCTGGGTGGGATATAAATGTCTGTGTCTAAGTTATGTTAATAGCGGTGAAATCCCATACAGATGTAGCTACTTGATTTAATCGGCTATATTGTATCAGTCTAGTTGTCTTTGCATTTCATTGGCTCATTTTGATCACACTTGATTATAACTTACATGCACTATGGCAAATTCTAGTTATTGTTAGTAAATAACGCATCTGAGTTACAATAACATACAATAAGCACAGTTCAGTTAGCAAGTAACGTATTATCAATGGTAAGGTTACTGCAACAATCTTTGATCTGTTAGTTATGATATGTTGTGATTCTGCATGTTCAATTACATCTGTAATACGCTTTCATTTTGCTCAAATAAATCATTTTACAATTTGCACAAACAAACCTGACCATATTACAGTGTTGTGATGTCCATTACTCACTGTTAATTTACCTTCTAACTAAAGCATATCCCTACTAATGATATGTCTATGCAAATTCAATCTCTTATCATTTTAAATACAGAAACCGTTTCAGTGAAATGTAATTTAATCAAATGTGTCTTGTTATGTCACAGTGGTTATGATAAGGCTATTTACACGTAAATGTAGCACACGCTCAATACGTATGACATTAAGTACTACATATCATATCGGAAAATTTATCCCGGCGTTTTATAACCTTTATCTGCTACCATTTAGGGACTCCATTGACATATGCATACAGTAACATCATTATTTAGTTAACTTGAATACAAAATTTTTATTCCCTCTCATCTAATCTTCTGCATTATGCTCAATGCAGCTCAATGCCCACCGAATTGAGAAATACAGCTAATTTAATTTATAGTTTTTGTTGCGAAGTAAAAAGTGCTTCTAGTGCTTTAAGAGCTTTCCATAGCGAAAAGTTTGAAAATAAATTATACCTTTGAGCAATGAAATTGACTTAATGATTAAACAAGTATGTTAATCCAGTCATTACATAATCGGCTTCATTCAAGAGTTTTTACTTCCTGTTAATAAGCCCAATGGATGAATCCGAAATTAAGACGATCACATATACGACTGAAGGAAATTGAAGTAGCGTTTGGCATTAAAAAGATATAAAAGAACTGCTCCTCAGGACCACTTCAAAGAAATTCCTTTGTTTATCAATTTCCTTGATAAATGAAGCTCATTAGAAAAGTCTTAAATGATTGACTGATAAATTAAGATATGTATTCATTTCTTATGATAGCAAAAGCTACAAAAACCTGTCAAATTAGGGCAATTCCGGTTCTCAGTCGTGTACCTACATATTTGATAATATTATGTGGAATTATTAACAATAGTAGTAGTAATTAGTTATTCATCTACCCACGTAGCAGATCACACGTTCTTAGGATTTTCTTTCGCTGGGAAACACGTACGCCTCATTCACATGTTCATCATCTAATAATAGAAAGCAATTCATGCACAGCAGAAATCTAAATTCGTGACGAAATGGAACCTGTGGATCTAGGGATACAAAATAAATATATTGATCACATATCAATCATGTATCGATTGTGAGATAGAAAGCTTCTGACATTAGAGATATAAGGATATAGATTTTGAGACGGTATATTTTATAGTACCTACGTATTTGATAATAGTAGTCAGCCGATTGCACAGATATTTGATTAAATGTCATCACTTTATACCAGTAAGTAGCTATGACTTGACAATTAACTCTTTAATCACAGCGCGGCAGTCGAATGCAAAACAAAGAGTAACAAAATAAGTAATGTACGAGTACTTATGCCTATGCATTCAATATTCAGATTGAGTTTGATAGGTTGTTTGACGATATTGTCATAATATGTAATTAGCGTCAATAAGACAAGGACATTGATTCATTCTGCTTTGTTAATCTGCTGAATTGCGGTTGACTTAACCACGAACAAGAGAGACAATTGTCAAATGCAGGCTATAGACAAGCCAACGATTATGCTAATTACAATACAATTCTAGAAGAGCTGGAGTTGCTACTTATTTTCTTCTTTTTGTACTTATTACATTTAAATTGGAGGCTGAGCAGAGCGCTAGACTTACTTCTTATAGAGCATTTATATTCTGCTCAGCTATGATCATCACCTGATGTAAAAAGGTGTTATTAAGGGTATTATGGCAGAAGTGGATCTGAATTTTTAAGCTGCAGTCTGCAGAGTCTGTAGACTGGACTACATGCCATTATATAATAATGTTTTCCCACACTTCTTTGGCTATAGTATACCAAAGACATTTATTAGAATGTGCAGAATAGTACGCTGTAGCGAGTAGTTATGTGCACCCTGTAATTTATAATCCGTGTAGGCAATGCCTTCTTTCATCAATATTACTAATATTGAATAAAAAATTAGTAATCTGATTGTACGTGAAACGAAGACTCGTCCAACGTGTACGTAACACAAAAGAATGTACGTACTACGTGAGACTTTCAGATGGACTAAATGGAAATGCTTTTATTGTGTCTACAATCCACATCAACAACATAAGCGTGTTATTGCGAGTAATAAGTTTGACCACGTAATTCCTAATTTGTAATTTAACACCAAACAAAGCATCTTGATACATAATAATACACTGCATACTAATCAGCACAGATAACTAGTTTACTTAATAAATGCTAATAAGAAAATAACATTATATACCCCAATAATATAGAGATAGAGTTCTAGCAAATATATCTCAGTCTTCTGAATAAAATAAACAATCAGATTGATCATTATTATTCTTGGTGCTATGTAAATTCATTCCTTTCTATACTATTATATCTGTAATTGCATTAGAAATATGCTAGAAGTGAATGTTCATTATGAATCATTTTATTTGCACATATCTATAAAGTGATGTTTATATACTAAAAGACTACAATTGCAATAAAATCAATTGCATTGTGGTAATAAAACACAAACCAAAACGATTCTTGCATTGACTGCGATACGAAACCAATAAATTCATGATTAAATGCTTCATAAATGTCTTATTTAGATTGCTTATGCTAAAACACTATAACTTGTTTAATTGGGACTTTGTCTTGTTCTCTTTTTTATCGTGCATTAAGTTTAAGTTCTTGGATCCTAACGTAATTCATAGGTAATCACATGCTATCGCATATAAAAACTGGCGTGCAGTGATTTAGCTTGTTTACAAAACTTTTTTCGATCCTATGCACAATTGATTGTTGCATTTTGCATTTGTTCTTTATTGTCTCTTTGTATTTCAGAAGTTTCACGCTTTGGTCATCTATCATCTGAGGTTTTCAGTATTTCAGTTAACAGATGATAATGTAGTCAGAGTTAGAGGGCTTCATTAAATGCGGAAAAAGGACCTCACCCTAACACTGTCAAGGTTGATTAACAGTTTAGATCAAATACTAAAAATAAATTCCGAATTTTATACATGAATTTCAGTTAGGGACACACACGATTTGTAAATTAAGAACAATAAGGAAAAGAAGATTTTTTACTGGAACATGCATTCAATGCATTCCATTTTTCCTCTTTTGACAACAGGGGAATGATAAAGATTTATTCTAGCCCATTGTTGCTTAAAAAATAACGTATCATTACATGATATGTAAGTAATTAAGGAAGTTATCAGTTGCAAATAGTTTTATGGAGCACAAAACATTTTTAAATACCTCCAGTTTTGTTGTCAGAATAAAAAAGTAAACGAATTAAATGTAACACGTAGGGACCTACATATAGGTCTGCTAACGTCAGGAATAGGAATCTACCCTTCCTACCTTCAGTAAAGGTGTACATAATGATACACTGAGCTACATATAAGTACCATAACGCATAAACATGAATATTTTGTAGGAAATGCATATTAAGGGAGAGTAAGATCTCTCAAAGGGAATCTACATTTGCATCAGAACCTTACATATCAAATAAGTAGTTTATTTTTGTTTTATTGACACTGAAATTCAAGGATTACACAAGAACAAGTCACTGAAAACGTAAATAAATATTACAGACAATATATATTACAGAAACATCCATGAAAAGCTATCCTTCATGCTGAATTTTTCTCAAAATACAATTAGCCTTTAAAGCAAACAAGAGCAGACAGATGTTAGAAGAAGTTGTCTTTTACCGATAAAAAATCAAACAATTCCACAAGATGTATTACATGCAACCATGCAATTACATCCATGATAGATTGAATATAGCATTTCCAACCGCCTTTGTGAAATAAAGATTTAATCAATTTTGTATTGATTATTAAAACAAACCCATTTTTCATTTCGTTTTACTGGGGGAGACAGTACACGCGTGAGATATTCGAGGTATTTAATACGTAATTACAAAACAAGTGCTCTTGACCGCAGCCTACACTGCATTGTTGTGTCTCTACGTTAAGTTATCGCCTTCGTTATTTCGTATTCACTTTTCTGAGTTTTACTATACCAAATATTTTAGTTATTTAATAGGACTCCACTGTGCAACTGCACGAAAACCGCAGAGTGCGAGCGTTATGTCATGCATTATTCTTATACATATTATGCAAATATGTACCCACAGCACAACTTAATCAGGTTTGCTACAACAGAGTTGCAGGAACAGAAAATTGAATGAGTTCATTTGTTGAGATTACATTATAGGACAGTTGTCCGGTTTCCACCATAATTCATTCTATTCAAAGATTTTCGTTATTACATTTCATTGTTAGCGTTTTCATTCACCTTGATAAATGTAGGTTTTGTACTGGTATCATGAATGAGAAATTAAATGTCTCGTATGTTACTCAGATTAGGTACGTTCACAGGATGAGTTAACATAAATACACAAACGTAAATGCCAAGACATGCGTTTACGTGCACAGACGCTTATGAAAGGACATAAAATGTACATGGATACTTTATTTTGACTTTTTGTTAGTGACCAAACCCAAATACATCTGGACACACCATAACTGTAAGCTAGTATTTTGCCTTTGTTATCTGATATTGTTAATTAAACCTTCTACTGAGTATTACATATCTACACATATTAATTCTCGTCGTTTTCCGATGACGCAGCAGAAAAATGAAATATTACTGTCAGACACTGAGTAATCAGCATTATGTGTGTATCTGTGATATGGTATTTGTACTTGCAGTTGCAATGTTCTGTTTTAGGTAGACAAAGCTTTCAAATTAAATTGAATGCACTTCCCATTCCTAGCACAACATATACGAATCTAACTAATAACTACAGAAGTCCATATCGATCTGGGTCCAATAATTTAAGTATGCTGATTGGTGGTCATGAT
>JABASH010001002.1:0-30425 GCA_019776445.1 Tomocerus maximus
CTAATCACAGGAGGAAATACAGGCTTGGGAAAGGAAACCGCAATTGAAATGGCAAAACGGGGGGCCATCATTATTTTAGCTTCCAGAAACGTGACTCTGACTGATAAAGCTATCGAAGACATTAGAAAAATTACGCCAAACGGAAAACTTGTAAAATTTTGTTTTTTAAAAAGTATTGGTATTTAACAGGATGGAAGAAAGAAATTTCTATATATACTATTCTTCCATCCTGGTATTTAATAAGTATTTTAATAAGTAAATTAAATGTATTCGAATAAGTCTGTATAGTACATTACAATTATATTTTTTAAGATAGCACTTTGTAAACAGTAAAAATGTGTATAGTTTTATTTCATTAGCATCGCATTATAGGCAGTTTTCTATTTATTAAAAGTTAAAAATAGTAAAAGCAAGAGGAAACAATTTTAGCATAGATGTGACAAATCCCTAATCTATTTACTTAATCCGCTAATCCTAAGCTTAATGCTATACTAATCTAATTGTCAGATTTATTTGTTTATATACTTCATACAGGTTAATATGAAGTTAGACTTGGGATCGTTACAATCAGTTCGAAAATTTGCAGAAGAGGTCAAGAAAAATTACGACCGGATTGACATTTTAGTCAACAATGCTGGAGTGTTTTGTCCATTAAAAAAAGGAATGAAAACAACAGAGGGATTTGAATTTAATTTCGGAGTTAATCATTTGGGTATGTAAAAAAAGTACATTCTGATCTATCACAGCGTGCCCATGTTCATTATGTAACGACCATGTATTTGACTATCAAAATAGGCCATTTTTTATTAACCAATTTGCTTTTGGATGAAATAAAGAAAGCAGCCCCCAGTCGGTAAGTTATAATATTACTTGCGTATTTGGTTTTGAGAGCTGTATTTCAAACGTATTACTGATCACGTCACTATTAGGGTTGTCGTTGTTGCGTCACTGTTGTCGGAGTCTGGAAAGATTAATTTTGACGACTTGATGCTAGAAAAGGTGAACCCAGAAGATGAAAGTATGCCAGGACGCCGTGGTAGCTCAAATTCCTTTAGCGCATACGGTAACTCCAAGTTAGCCAATGTTTTATTTGCTCGTGAATTGGCCTCAAGAGTTGCTGGAACTGGTGTGCATACATACGCCTTATGTCCAGGATGGGTAAAAACGGACTTAGGACGCTACATGGACCTATCATGGAAATCTTACATTTTGATGATTCCCTTTGCTGCTATGTTGATGCGTACCCCTCATCAAGTATGAAATTAAATTACACTATTTTATATTGACCGATAGATATAATTGCTTTGTAGTAGTATTTTATGCAGTATGTAGTAGTAGTATTCAGGTAAGTAGTTAAAGATATAAGATAAGTAAATCCATGAATGTGTTGATAAGACAAGCTTTTTGAACAGGGTGTTCAAACTATCCTGCACTGTGCACTGTCAAAGGATTGCGCTATCGAAACTGGGAAACTCTACCGAAATTGTAGCCATTGGGTAACAAAATCCAACATTTCAGATAACATAGCTAAACGGTTATGGGACGTCAGTGAGGAGCTGGTGCAACGCAAAAAGTGACTTGAATCTAAGAGATTGTACCATTATTTACATCTTTCATTGTGTGTTGCAAACACCAATAATGTTAAACCATTGCAGTTATCCTTTATGTAATTACATATAATATTTACTTAAATTTTAGTGTACAGATATAAATAAAATAGTAAAAGCTAAGTTAAATAATAAATGTAGAAAATATTTCTGTGATCAAAATATAGCCTTAGTAAATGTCATGATTGAATAGATTTGTGCTTTATACAATGCTGCCATCATCAAATTTTATTTCTTTGCACCATTGAAAAATGAACATTTCAAAAACTAAACAATTACTCGTCATCCATAATCGTCTCATTATAGTCACTGTAGTATTAAGAACAATAATAATCAGATACTATGTATTTTGTGCCAACCCTGAAAACAACCAACCAGCTATGGTAATAGTAAATCGTTGTGGAATGGTCATGTCTATGCTACGCAAAACAACGTCAGTTCTCTTGTCTCAAAATGACAAACTATACAGACATTCATATGAGCAAGTAACTGAAGATTTCTAATATTGTCAACTACTAACTACAAAACTGTTCCAGAATTTCATCAGATGCAGTATACGATGTTCTAGAACTTCTAAATTGTTTACTCTTTTTCGTTCGCATTACAAACAATATTATATAATTATCATTACTTATTTACTGTGTACGAATGAATACCATTAAAGTAAAATTCACGAGACATTGTTCACAATCACTATAATCAAGTAACGTCACATTGTTATAGTAAAGTTGTAAGGTCTATGTAGAAAACTTTAAGTCAATGAATTCGTGAACAGCCTAATGCGAAGTCAAGCATTCATTTCATTCTTATTTATAAGTATATAAAACTTCACTACTACCGAAATTTCTTCACTCACAATTATATTTTTTGATTCGAAAACTAAATAATACAAAAACTCGAAGACTTTCTACGACTTAGCTTGCTCTCGCATCTTGCATTTGTTATAATTTTAATATGTCAATTTTATTTATTTCTGTTAAAGTGCTGTGGGCTGTGTTTTTGTTTTGGAGTAGCTGGTAGAGATGCTCCTGGGGTATGAGAGCCGTCTTTTCTGCTTATTTCACGATCTTCTTCTCCCCGCCTTATCCAAAGAACTGAAAGCTTGCGGTCATCAATTTCTCTCATCTTTTGATTCCAGGCTTTAAAATATAAAATATTATTAAGTTACACTTAGCCCAACAAACCTAGCAATTTAGCAATGATGAAGTATGTAGAAGCTTTGACAATTTTGACATTTTACTACACGTACACTCTTTAAAATATTGGGCAATTTCATCAGCCTGCGGCACATCTGGTAAAATCCGAATAGTGTGGCCTGAGCGGTTTCCTCCTCCACTGCCATGATTGGTATTGTTGAACACAATGACCTCTGATGGTCTGAAATGAGCATTTTACAAACGAATGAAAACACATTTTATTTACGTCACAATAGACCTTTTGCTAAACAGCCCACCACTAGTGGCAATGTAATCTACCTTGTGTTATTAGGTGAAAGCTTTCACCACAAGGTAGATTACATTGCCGGTTCGTTCCTGCCCTGTGTTATAGTGAAAGTGTTTAGCAAAATGTCTATTATAAATATATATGACCATGACACACAAACACATCAAACATCATTGAATATGAAATAAACTCACGAAGGAGGTCCAGGATTTCCATCAGGTGACCTTTTACGAGCTTCAATGTTGTCCAATTTATGTGTATGGGCATTCAATCCTGAAAAATATAAATTCATTGAGTAATTTCTTTCTGAGCCAACTAATCGTTTGATTAGAATCAGATTCGCGGAAGTCTGAATTCTGAATATATACAATATATAGAATGAGGAGCTAACGGAGAAAGATCACCATATATTTTTTAAAATAAACTAATCAGAAAAAATAAATAATTAGAAAGTTTGTACTCTCTGTACCGTACTGGTGAGTGAGTAATGTCTAATGTCTATAATATTATTAGAAAGTTCATTCATACCGCATTCTAACCCTTTTAAAACCATAACTAGAAAGTTTTTACAAGTGGTGTACGAACTGGTGCTTAGCCGAGTAGAAATAGAAATGAATTAATGGTTACCGAATCGAATTTTGAATGCTTTTATAATGATTTTTCTAAACGTTGTTTTCAATGGGAAAAATTGGATTGCAAAAGACGTGTCACCTAATCTCTATATAATAAACGTGGATTTTTGTATGCAAGCATGTTTGTTCTATGCCATGGAATAACCCCCCATAATGCACAAGGCGCAAGCGCGTATTCAATATATAAAACAATAAACTTCACCACTCTGGGTTAGCATTTCTCAAAATTAAAGCATGTTCAATTTGTTATTTCGCCGACCCCTATCTTTCTGGTTCCACAAAAATTAATAATATTCAGTGGATTGACGATTGGGTTGACTAAATTCGGCAAAAGTCTATTGGTAAAATAGACTAAAGAGTAGCTGCCAAATATTCGCAACACCACTGGCTTTCACAACCACGACATGTATTGATTGGTTGGAAGTTGTAATGACAATGACACGCATTTATTTATAACTATAAGCTTTAAGCTAGTTCTGTTGATGGTCTAACTAAACCACCTTCAACTTTCAAGGAATAAAAATGAAGTTATACACTTCATTTTTATCGTTCTTATTAAATAAGAAAGTTTGTTTTCCCCAAATTTTCCCTTATCTATAAATTCTTGAAAATTAGATGATTGGTGGAAAGTAATTGAAAGTATCGCGTGGGGCTGTCACTAATATTTATTTAGTGAATGAATTAGTGATCCTATCAATATCATTCGTAAATTACATTGCTGGTATTTGTCAGATTTAATTCTAAAGCAAGGGAGACATTTGAGAGAAAGTTGTTTTGCCTTACAAAACAATATACATATATTAATCAGTTTTTACACCTGAGTTAAAAGACCGCGTTTTTACGATGATAATACAAGATCAGTTAAAGCGAATTTAAATTATCCCAATTATTATATACTAATAAATCAATGCTAATATATGCTCGCTTAAATCGTTTAAAGTAAGTTTCTCCTTATAGCCTTCCTCATTGGTGAAACTGATGTGAAAGTGAAAGGTCCATGGTCCATGTGATGAAAAAGGCATTTTCAAGTGATTTTAGCATAAAAAGGGACAGTAATATAAAACTTTCAGTCATATGAATGAACGCCATATATGACTTTCACCATGCTATACTGGAGAAAAGAGAAATCCTATTTACATGGAGAAAACTATGAAATTAAGCTTTACTTTATATGCATACTGTACATAAAATTAATTACTTGTTTTGGCCGTAGTTGTAATTCTTTGAGGTTTGTTAGATAAGAACATCTCATTCACACAGGAAGCCTTTTGTGGACGTTATCTTATTAACAATAAGTTAGGTTACTCGGTTACTGTCAGTCACTGATGTCAGAAAGATGATCAAATTGTAGTGATTTAATATGACTATGACGGTATAATTACGATAATATAACTTTTCTATTCAGTCATATATTGTGAAGCACAGTTTTATAGTTTCCTAATAATTAGATTGAGTTGTACTTTGGAACTTTAAGACAAACACTGTTAATAAAAATACATAGCCACCAATTAATGGTAGATATGAAGTAATTTTGGTACAATCCTTCGATTAAACCGCCTGTCTCGTCGTAATTTCAACTTTGTCACTAAGTATTTTAAATTAAATGCGGAATAGTAAACTTTAATATAAAAGGTGTACACATACTATAAGATTACACTATAGGCTCATCTTCAAAATACGTTTCTTCTCAGTTCTTGTTTAATGTTCAAATATTAAAAGTGACACAGATTTTGAGCCGTGTGTTGGAGAATTTTTAGGTTTAAAATGTTTTGTGTCCAGTTGTCAATCTTTCTCTTAGTTCTCTTATAAATATGAAAAATGAAATTTATTCTGTCAACACGTTGTAAAAGGTAGTTTTGAGGTGAAAGCTAACTTCATATCACAAATACGACTTCTGTAGAAATCCGAAAGTTGTATTTAGTTCCTGAAAACACAACAAAGGCAATTTTAGAACTTCGAACGGTTATACTATTTAACGGGCTGCAAAATGCTAAACTAACAGCTATTAAGGGTACAATTCTCACTTTTGACTAATATAAACCTAAAAGTTATTGTCATAAATCATATGTAATGTTGATTGGATTGGAATATACTATTATTATAACATTCTTTTTCTAATCCCCTTGATTATCAGTTCAGACTGAGCTTTGAAGAACAAAGATCATTTAATGGGTTAATAAAATCAATGCTTGTGAAAACGAACCTGTTATCGATTATAAGTTTCCAGTATTTTTCATTGGCTTTGTGAATGGAATATTATTATGCAAAGAGTTAATATTTTGTATAAAACACAGTGGCAACTTTTTGTTCGTTTTTATTTCAGATTGGCTGAAAACACTCTCAACGGCCCGACTTAACCCTTCCCGAAGAATTATCGGTCGGACTTATCGGACAGAGAATACAAACAATCACAATCACAATCAAGACCAGACAATTCTTGCCACAGTCTTTTCTATAATACTACCATTCACAGCGATGGCTCACTTCGCCGATAGTATACCTCGTGAACTAAGTACCGCGACAATCAAAAGAGTAGGTGTTAAAACCCGAAGTCAATTTTTGGCAACAATAACATCTTTTTAGTGTCAAGTTGAAGAGCTAAAGTAATCCTTTTTATTGATTATGTGAATTTTATAATTAGTAAATTTTTGGATCCCGTTTCCTTCATCTTTATGTGTGTGTAATTACCAAAATATGGCTACTTCGCATAAAAAAGAGTTGCCAATATTTGGCAAGCTAAGTGTAAATTTTACACCTGTCAGCCCTTTGACACATCTTTGCGTATCCAATAGTAAGCTGGTTCTTGCCATGCAAAATAAGGTTTTGATGAAGATAGATCTTAAAAATCCGGAAGATGTCAAAGGTTAGTAGTTTTAGATGAGGGCTCCTCAAGATTCGTTTTAAATTCTGTGATTGGTCCTCACCATGGTTATCGGGTACTTGAGGAGCCCTCAAGATCTGAGACGAGGTTCGTAATACGAGCCTTAGTTCTCAGAGTTTATCTTTCAGTCTATATCTAAAACAGTAGTGGTGCAACCAAAAATTGTAACTTGTTTTAAAAATATTATTTTTTGTAGAAATCGATTTGAAGAAGCACTCTATAGATGCAAAGTTGTTGAATATGTACTATGATCCTTCTGGACAACATTTACTTCTGGCGTTCGGCCCCAGGGACAGTGATAATCCGGCTGGGTTAATGTATCTTTCACCGAACTCGCTAATTCCAAAAGAAATTCCAAAAATGAGATCTCATATTGTAACTTCCATAGCTTGGAATCAATCATTGGACTCTTCAAAGATAACCTCTACATCTCCTTTCCTTTTGGGAACCTCAAAAGGTTTTATTTTTGAAGCAGATATATTCAATGGAGAATTCAGATTGGGCAAACAGGTACTTTCTAAATTTGAAACTTACCGAAAAGTAATAAATAATTGGCATTAACACTCAGTTTTAATAAATAATTTTTTTTAGCTGTATCAAATTGTTGACTCTGTAGTTTACGGACTAGAATATTTCTTCTTGCCCAAATCAAATAAATGTTATGTATTGGCTGCAACTGCACGAAAACTGTACCAATTCAAAGGATTTGTTCAAAACAGAGAAGAAAGCAATTGGTTCACTAATCTTTTTAATGCTTACTTGAGTCAAACCTCGGCGGAGGAAGTGATTGAAGTTGAACAGCAAAATGTTTCTTACGTCTATCCCTGTTCTCAGACTAGACTTGACGTTCTCTATGATTCCAATCTTGCGTTTCCTAAGGCCATTGGATTTTTAACTGACAGTGAAGCAATGATGTACAACAACGTAAGAGTAAACATTATTGAATAAAATGATGATTTTATGTACACGTATAAATATAGTTAGAATGACTTTATTTCGTTATAATAAAGCAAAACTAACAAATGATATGACATGGATGGATTTGATTGCAGATTGGAATCAAAGCATCTACGGATGACGATTTTTTGAGCAATTTGGTGATGGTTGAATATCCTAAAGACGGCGATGAAAATTCTTCCGAATCCATGCCTGTACCAACTCCTCGATCTTTACTCTTAACAGAATTCCATGCACTGTTTTTATATAAGAATTCGGTCAAGGCTATATGCACGCTCAACAAGGAACTTATATTTGAAGAGTCATTTGATGAAGTAAAGTCATTTATTTACTTCAATTCATTACTGTACCCCTGTCTTATGGTGATGATAACTATCTGTTTTATTTGTATGTAGTTCAAAGGAAAGGTTTACAACATTGTACGCGATCCAGTAAAGGGAACCATTTGGTCCTTGACAGCAAACGGAGTTTTCAAATATGTAGTCTCCACAGAAGATAGAAATATTTGGAAAATCTATTTAGATAAATGTGACTTTATCAAGGCTCAAGAATATTCTAAAAATGACCCTGAAAAATTAGAACAAATTGCAATGAAGCAAGCTGATCATTTCTTTTCAAAAAAAGAGTATGTCTTTGTCTTGGATTATTTTTCGTCTTGAGAATTAAATTGTATTTATTAATTTATGTTTATTGAAATAGTTATGAAATGAGTGCTATGTACTACGCCATGACAAAAGCTACTTTTGAAGAAATAGCGTTAAAATTTGTTCAAATTGATGATTCAAAAGCCCTGAAGACATTTTTAATGAAGGTAGATAACATTTTTTATCTTTTTATTGCAACCTACCAAAAATTGCCAATACTTATTTTAGTGGGTATATCACAAGATATTATAAATTTTATTTTATTAGTATTGTTTATAAGAATATAATAGGTAGTTTAATTGATGGAAGCATTCATGGAGATTTTACTAAAGGATTAAGCGTGTTTATTTTGCTTGCACTTAGAAACTCAGCGGACAACGTGGCCATGAAATGACCAAAATGACAGCTTTAGTGCTTTGGATTATTGAACTTTACTTAAACGATTTGGGGTCATTAAGGGATTTTGGGAAAGGGGAGACAGCTGATTATACCAATTTGGAAGAAGAATTTCTTCAGTTTATGAAGCAGCCTATGGTGAAGGTAAATCATAAATAGAATTAAATCGGTATATGATTTCCTCATACGCATTCTGACTGAGATTTTATGATATAATATATTTATGAAATATTATGTGCATAAGCATATTATGTATACATTTCATATAATTAATGTATTTATATTATCTTCAGGACTGCGCATCGAAAAACAAGAAAGCTGTATATGATCTGATGGCTAGTCACGGTGACAAAGAAAACTTAATCCACTTTACGCTTGTGATGAAAGACTATGACGAAGTAATAGAAAACAATATATCAAACGGGAAGTACTCTGCTGGTATGAATATACATTACAGATCGAACATGATGATTGTTGTGCATACAAATATGTCTAAAATTGTATAATTTTATTATAATTTTTATAGCTCTTAGCACTCTGCAACAACAGAAAGATTCTTCCTTATACGCCCGTTTTATTCCTGTTTTATTGGATAGAGATCCAAAAGCAACTATTGATGTCTTGATTGTTAATGGCAGAATGTTAAATCCAATTAAATTACTACCCAAATTTTCTTCTAAACTCACACATGAAACGGTAACGTTTCTACAATTGTTCATTATTATTTCATTATTGATGCTAATTTATTGTAATGTAATTGTTAATTGTGTGTTTAATTTACAGGCAAACCATATTACGCGTTACTTGGAACACTGTGTAAATAATTTACGAGTCACGGATCAGCCAGTCCATGATTATTTAGTTTCACTGTATGTGTATTACTATCCAACCGAAAAATTGATGGAATACCTTGAGTCGCAGGGGTCTGATGCTAACCAAGTCCGCTATGATCAGAAATATGCACTAATGATGTGCTTAGAAAAGAAACTTGACCTTCCTACTATTCATTTGTATACCAGCATGGGTTTATATGAAGATGCTGTAGCCTTGGCTATTCAAGTAGATCTGGAGTTGGCCAAAAAAACTGCAAACGTTCCTGAAGATGACGTGGAAATGCAAAAGAAATTGTGGTTGAAAATCGCCAAGCATGTGGTTAAAGAGAAAAATGATATTCAGCAGGCCATGGAATTTTTGCATCAATGCGATTTACTAAAGATTGAAGATATTCTGCCATTCTTTCCTAACTTTGTTACCATCGACCATTTCAAAGATGCTATATGTGCTTCTCTCCAAGAATATAATCAGCATATTCAAAACCTTAAGGAAGAAATGGAAGAAGCGACTAGAGCAGCAGATTCCATTCGAGAGGAAATACAGTCAGTACGAAATAGGTTAGAGATCCTAATATAAATAAATTATTTTTGTCAGTTATATCTTATACAGAAAGTTGATTTCTCCATTTGTACATTATCCATGTCTATTGTGTATACATAAGAATGTTTCTGCCTTGAATGAACATGGATAACTTCGTAGTTACTTGTTCACTTTCGATTTTCCAGATGTGCAGTTGTAAGAGCTACAGATAGGTGTACATTATGTGAAATCCCTCTTCTTGTCAGAAATTTTTACGTTTTTCCATGTGGACACCAATTTCATGCAGATTGTCTCATGGGCGAAGTCTATCCCACATTGAGCCATCCTCGAAAAACTAGACTTAATGAACTACAGGTACTATAATTAACAACTTTTAGCTTTAATATGCATTCATATATTCATATATATGCTTATTAAATTGATGAATTTTGTCGAAAAAGAAACAATTAGGGGATGTTACGTTAAATCACGATGTTCTTTCGACGGGATCAGCGGTTATCAGTGCAAGAGATCAGATTAAATCTGACATTGATGACATCATAGCTTCAGAATGTGTGTATTGCGGGGAAAGCATGATCAAGTATGTTTACATAAGTAACGTATTTTACAATATTGTATACAGAATGCGCCATAATAAAGTGTACAAAATGTACATATTACTTTCATTTGTCCTGTGGTAACTCAGGTTGAACCTTTTACCGACAGTTCGCCATAATTTTTGCCAACACAAACGTGATTTTAGAATGAAAGTTGGGGATATTTTATTATTTATGCATCAAAAGAAAGTGATATAGGTATGGCGCATTCTGCATCTGCATTTGTGTATTTGAAATATACATCTGATCAATGAAATATTCTATTAATTGTTTTCTCGAAGGCTGATTGATGTACCATTTATACCAGAAGACGAGTATGAAAAAGTTCAGAAAGAATGGGAATAATTTCCATACACAACACACCGTATTTAGCGTTTAATTACAGGTTATTTTCTGATCCCACAGATTCCTGTTCTTGTAACTAAATAACAGTAAATAGCAAAACATCGCATCTATATATATTAACGTGGCACAATAATTATTTCTGTACTGATGTAGTGGAGTGTTTATGACCCACGTATGGTCCATAACAACATTTTTGATTATTTACATTGCTTTCTATAAGATTTTTATCCTCCTAATTAAAGTAAAGCCTCAGTTTTCTCTTGAGGAATGACATTCATGATTTTCTGTAAGTAAGTTGTCACTTTTCTTACAAAATCAGGAGGAGAAGATTTGCTTGGTCGTCCAAAAATAAAATATGCTGGAACTCCTGTAAGCGTGATGATAGTTCCTATCCCTGAATTTAAAAAAGACAAGTTTAATACATTTGCTGACATAGTGCATCTACATATTAATTTAGATAATCAACAAAAAATGTCCATTACGTATATACATGAATATGAATGTATAAACTTCATGTCAACTTAATGTTACATTAAATAACCCCCGCTTACATTACTTCATAATTAACATAAACGTTTTTAGTCCTTATTTGTAATGAATCTATTTATGTACCTGTACTGACGTGATCAGCGTATATGGAACAACCAACTAGAAATATACTGCAAATGATATAAGTCACTGGCAAAATTGGATGCACTCTTATTGGACGAGGAATGTCTGGTTTTGTTACTCGAAGCCGAAGCAAGGCTGCTACAGCTACACCAGTAGAGACCCACAATACGAAACTGACGTATGTAATTAATTCATAGATTGATCCTGTCGTTAGGACAAGCACTGAGATCACGCACTGAAAAACGAAAACTGAACTTCAATTTCCATAAATCATAAATAATATTTCATACTATTAGTACTAATACCCTAATACATATAAATGTAGGTAGATACAGCGTTAGCAGTTCATGAAGTTCATTCATGAAGAATATGACATTAGCCAATTTTGACATAAATTAGTGCATGATACTTCATTTACTTGAAAAAGAAGAGCTGGAACTGGAGTAAAATATTTTGAGTGTATGCATGCAAAGATCTGTGGCAGTTGGCCTTCATCAGCACCGGCAAAAAATAATCGAGCTGATGTGAATAGAGTCCCATTCACTCCGCCGAAAGTCGAAAGGGCCACAAAAATGGGAATGAGCCATTGGAAGCTTCCAAATGTGTATTTTCCAAACGTCTAGAAAATATGGAAGTAATTTATTATTAATCAAGCACCTGTCATTCTTAGCACATAACACTCAGTTTTTCCTTCCAACTCATAAATATAATTTTCACGAATGCTCGCTTTCAAGTGATAAATTCAATACTGAAACTGTTTTCGGGTGCTATAATTTTTATCCCATTTTGCCCAACGCTACCACATAGTGTATATAATGTAGAATATTTACCACGGCCACAGCAAGCGAAGAAATAATCTCATTTGGTGACAACACAATGAAGTACGCACAGTTAGCCAGGACATAGATTATTGTCACCAACGGCAAGCCTAAATTCGTAAAAAAGTCACTTAATATAAATAAGTACCATTAATCTGTATACTAAAGTAATGCTAAACTATGTGAAAAATAGTATTACACTTTACCTATCCATATAGCCCTTGGCAGGTTCCTAAAAACATCAAGAAAAGCAACTTTAGAAAAATGCAATTTTAAGAATTTTAAGGTACTAAAACAAACGTTTGCATAAACTAGTGTACAAGTCATATTATATTCATTGCCAGAAATTTGTACGTCTTAATTTTTGTGTGGCATGTCACGCGAATGGACTACCTACCTAGAGCAAATTGCAAGTTAGAGCAGAATTTTAAGGACTCAACTCAGTGTAGTATAGTGTGCGAAAAGATTGAATTAGTGAAGATTTTACTGCTTTGCCCCAGTGGTAGAGTGGATTGAATTTCCGAAAACTTTAAACGAAGATAGTCTTTGTTGGATATGGGTTCATTGTAATCTGCTAACCACTAATCAATCCTGTAAATTACTAACAGCCATAAAAATGTCGTTATTCCGTTTCAAGAATACACTCACGCACCACCGCTATTAATAGGTACTCATTTACTTCATATCTTCATATGGTAGATATAATTGCAGGATGATTCTTCTGTCTAGGTGGGCAACAATTCGATACTTTAGCTACTTCGTATTTTCAGTTAGTAGTAATATCGTATGACATTTGAGCTTGCTTACTAAGAATAAAACATAGGTTGGGGTTGGGACTGAGACTCTTTAAATGAATAAAAATGTTTTCTGGGATAGCATAAAGTGCAGGAAGTCCTTCATTTCCTAAATGTATTCTCAAAGTTGAGGTTCTAGTGAATTTCAATAGATAAAGCACTAGCATAATGTGATTTTTACCATTTATATATCAACCACCTTAGTATACCTATCTGTATTAAGTATTGGTATGGAGTAAAACATCTCAGCATAGGTACATTAGATAGGATAGGTAACTTAGTTTATGTCTATTAAGACAGGCACTCTGCAAAATAAATACTCTATATGGAGTAGGATTCAATTGAGATTACGTAGATGTACCAGTATCATCGACTCTTCGCTTCGACTACGAACATCGCGTACATAAAGACAACCTATGAATTCATCTCCGAATGCTATTAGAACGGTACAATTCACTTTCCCCGTTTTCACCACATAATAAAATCCTTCTGTTTTCTGTTCTTGAGTCTTCTCCACTTTACGTATTGTTCTGGTGAAATGCTCCGTGGCATTCGACGAGACAGTTCGGTATGGTGGACCAACAGAATAAAAGATGCTCGACTGGTTGAATGGCTTTCCTCTCTCCAGCAGACTCCGCTGCCCTTCTTCCAACGGATCGAAGATGATTTTCAATTTGTATTCTGGAAGTTTTCCTTCTTCACTTAACATCGACTCCTGTCTCAACTGAACCTTTACTATGCCTTCCTAACATTACAACTACTCCATCTCTCAACTCGAGTGTTTTGGCAGAGCAGAGCAAACTGAACTCTTTTAGTAAACACCTCTTAACAGCTATCACTACCAGCCAACAGCACTAACGTACATTACTTTACATACTTAGGTTAGATACGGCTATAAACGCACAATTTCAGAGAAATTGTAAAACTGGTCGGGTATTTAAATTTAGCGTTGGCATTTTCGCTTATGGCTGTGTCGGTGTATGTTCTGTGATCTATTGTTTAGCTGTATAGTGTACATATATTATCTGTGTACTACTATAGTCCACAAGCAGTATGACTACCTAAAAGCACTGTCACATTCTGTACACGATGATGATACGGTTTGTTAAACAGAAATTAACGAGCAGGCAGCTGCCGATGCTAGAAAAGGTATTATAGTAGATTTAGTCATACACTTTGCACTAAGTGATGATTGTCTTCTATCTCATGGTGAACAGCTATAATGCAAGCTAAACGATATACTTAGAAATACTAAATGTTCTAATTCATATAATATACTATAGCTATATGGGTCCCTCTACTACTATATATTTAACTCACTCACTTTTTGTTAGTGCTTTCTCTTGCTTTCTACTCCCACAGCTCCAACTTGTTGAATACGACTACTGAACTACCAAACCATGGAATTGTTGCACAATTTTCGTTAATGGAATAGTGTTTTAGTCATTTACAATATACTCCATATTGTCCATGCTTTCTCTTCAGATCTTTTTAAATAGGTTATAACAAAAAGGCTATAATATTGAAACATGGGTACAACAATACTATCCGTTTAGTTAAGTAAACTAGTTTTACTTACAAACAAGGCTATTAAGTATAATGTTTGTTGTCTGTGGGTGTTACAGTTTAAGTAACTATTATATAACACATTTAGAAGGATAAAACTAAATACTTATAGGTAAAATATAGTGATATGGCCAACGTCTCCGAGTATGGTCAACCAATGCACGTGTACAGGGTAAAGTACTTAGAGTCCAGGACAGTAGTTAATTACATCTAATAAGTTCCTTTACGCTATCTTGATAATCGTGTTTTATTAGCTAAATCAAATAATAATGCTTTTCCATCAGTGAAAAGGTCACATATAGCTATGGGTCATGAGTTGAATCAGCCACCTAAACGTTGGAGCAGGAAAGCTGAACTTAAGAGTAGAAAGATATTCTTAGGCATTTACTGTACATGCAATGCAGGATACGATATTATTATACTTAAGTGAGCAGTTTCACTCTGATTATTGTGATTTTAATCTCTTCTTTATAGAAGGGCGCTGTCTGTCTGTCAGTGTATCTATCTACCTATTAATTTCTTAATGTATACCTAAATGGGTTGCACCATAACTTTTGATATGAGTAAAATCTTTTAATATGGTTATCGAATTATGAAAGACGAGATCAAAAAGAAGTTCAAGTTTAAAGATGGGTGAAATCGGACAATTGATTCTGTTTGTCTTATAGAAAGTCGTGTAGCTCATTCGAAAGGTAACAGGTTCTACAATAACTTCTATACACGTCGATGGTAATGTGACCTTTGAACTTGATACATAAATCACTTCTTCCCTACATCTGTTACAACAGTTTATTATATCTTGCACCATGCCTACTCTAAACTCTACCGGAGCAATGTAAGCTTTCTCACCATTGCATTGCGCATTGATGAACTTTTTTCGCACGGCATTTATTTTATAGGCTACATAAATGAAGCAAGTTTTGTCAAGTCGACAAATTTAATGTCCATTGTATTGACATCACTATCTCTCTTCAAGACAGCTATACAACGTAATTACTCTCTGGGCGACAGTTAGGAGTAAATACTCGTGATTCGGGAACTATCTATAACAATTACGAGATGATATTTCTGAGTAACAAAACTAATTATCTCCTGTGTATTCAGTCTCAGTCTGTAATGACAGTGATATAAGGGGAAGGAGTGTTTATTCTGCTCGTTTTATAGTTGGATGCGCAGTTGGATTTAGTTCTATGATGTCAAGAAATACAATGACTTGTACTTATAGAGTATTTACTTATCGTTAGTTTACTCAAGTTACTTACTTGTAAGGATCTTGTAACTCTTGTGTCACCATGTTCAGATAATTCCACCCGGCATAAGCAAACAGACCATTATAGAAAGAAAGCGATAGCGCAGCAACGTCGAAAGACTGGCCTGTAATTCAACACTCGTTTCTTTATGCATGGAATATACACCATTAATCAATTCTTAAAACACTATAAGGTACATACATTCCTATACATTATACATACATAATACAGCTATTACTTACATACGAATGCCAAACGCATATAAGTGTCTATGTCTACTGAACGCAATAAAATTATTTGAAATTCATACAAACCTTTGAAGTCAAAAGGTGTTGCGAATGTGTTGGTCTGCAATGGAAATGCATCGACTGAAATGAATATATTCGAAATCATGAGATACAAATTCGGTATACAATTGATCAGGTTATACTTGTACTATAATAATTTCCATTATCTCTGGAAAAAGTAATTAAATTCTTACACGCAAGCCCTCCGACAAGATATGCACCTCCAGCAATAATAATAACCGTTAGAGCAATCAATTTAGCCACAGTAAATATATCTTGGATCTTCATTGTCCATTTAACACTTAGGCAATTGACTGCAGTAAGAAGACCTGAACAATTAAAGAAGCATAGCATTTACCTTAGGTCTGGCTAACTAATCTATTACGTACAACCATGTGTACAAGTTTAAATATACAATGCACATAAACTGAGAATCGGTATCGGTATTAAGCATTATGTAATTTTGCTTTAAGGTACCATTTCTCAATTTACCCATCAATATAAGTAACCATGCATAAGAAAAATATATAAAAACGATTCTCACATAAACAACCAGCTGCAAGAAGTTCTGGAGCATATTTGGGGCCTTCACAGTCAGGAAAAAACGGTTTCATTGCATAATTGGCAAATGTCAATGCAACAACAGCGGCCGTGGTAGGACGAATCACCAAAATGGTTACCCAAAGACATAGAAATCCGGGAAGTGGTCCAAATGCCTCCATAATATAAGCATAATCACCACCTGATTTTGTTATACAAGTTCCCAACTCGGCAAAGCAAATAGCTCCTATCAATGAGAAGATTCCGCACATAGCCCAAACTCCTATCGCAAGATAAGATGACTGGGCATAGATATAGACCGGCTGAAATTGGTTAAAATGATTGATTAAAAGATAGCAACCTTTATTTGTACTGTCCAGTAGATAAATACAAACAACCTTGATAATTGCATATACTTATTAGTGATGTTGACACTTCTTTGGTTATACTAATATCTGACCACCTAATAGCCTAAAGCTATACTTATACAATTTCAGTTAAGGAATGCATATTTCATTGACACTTTTAGCATTTCTCGCTACCAATGTGGCATCACTGAAATATAATAACTTCTTAATTTAACCAATTACTATTCATACTGAAGTCAGTAATGCATACAAATAATTTTCATTTTTACATGGTAAGAGGCTGACTGTATTTTCAAGTTCATAAGATTTCCTTCTGTTTCAGCTAGTACAATATGTAATTTTACATTTGTTAAGCAGTAAGCGTAACGTAACGTTTGGCTGTATTGTATACAGAGTTTTTGTTTCTCTTTCCAAAATTTGATCACTATACAAGAAACATCTTTGGTTCAATTGTAGTACACACGTACTCACGTACTTACATGTGTACATTTTGTATGGCTGCTCAACAACAATTAAAGTGTACAAGTTGAGGTTGAGATTACTTATACTTACTGTGCAATACACTATATTATTGGAGTTGGTGTCTATGTCTATACTAAGATACTACAGCTACAGCTTAGAGTTTGCTTTGCATGCAAGTGAATTCCAAAAGAATTACGAAACCTAATAAAAAGTAATCCAATTATTGAAGGCCTTAAATTCAAAATTCATATAAAAGTAAAAGTTATTTGCCAGAAAAGGAAATGAAAGTTCATGGCAATGCCTACCCAACTCTTCATAGCAAAATAAGACGTGAAAAATACATGATCATATCTACATGTACTAAATAAGTATAATGCATTTCCAAAGTTCAAAATAAAGTGATTTAAAATAAAATAAAATGATTTACTGCTGGGTTGAGGAATATTCCAGAGCCAATGATGGATCCTGAAAAAATATTGTAACAATTAAACATTGGATACCTAAGCACTTTTATTTGTGCCGTTTGTGCCTACTTATTTGAATCTATCGGATACAGTATTATTTCCAGTATATGAACTGTAATAATATGAGTTTCATTCATACCGTAATCGTATCATAAAACACATCAGCTAGAACTTAGAACATATACTTTGAAATAGATATTTTTATTTACCGACTATGATGGCCACGCCATTAATAAGAGTAACACTTCGTTTTAATTCTACTTTATCGGTGGGACGCATCTCAATGAAGTTTGCTGGTGTGAGACTGTCCTTATCGCCATTTTTCTCCTTACTGCCTAAGCCTTCCCCGATATCGTAGCTCTTCCTCTTCGGCATCCTTCAGCAGTTTTAGTCGATGACAGCTCTACACAAATAAAAACATTTGAACGAAACTTTGAAAGAGAGATGAGCACTTATGGACACTACTCTGTCAAGTGTGTCAAGTATCTATTTATAATAGAATTAGGCATTATTATCCTCTGTTCGATAAGTTATTGATTGGCAGCTGCCGAAGACAGCTCACCTTAGTGTGGAGTTTGATCGAATAATAAGTGCATAGTGCATGAGTATGTTAAAGTGAAATAGACACGCTTTACCCAGCAGAATAACAAAGTTCAAAAGCATAAATGCAATTTAGCAATTTGTTTGTACAATTAAAGTAAGTATCTGTTGTCAATCATCTGCTAATACTAGAACATTGTGGTAAGTAGTTAGTTGACAAACTCATTTATTACAAGTAGTTTCTCTAGCATGGTTGAGTAACATGTAGTTGACCCTTTAATTAGTACTCAATTGAAGATAAGTACGTAATTGAAGCTTTTAATTGTCCATAGATCCACTGCATTTAGTGATATCGCTTTACTTACTCTTAATTCCTGACACTGCTTCAAATAATTAAGTAGAAGGAAAACTATAGGCACTTGTTTTCCTTGTTGTCTACTATGGGAGTATTCAAATTAATATTATACCTAGTCTTGCAGACATAGGCGAATTTATATGATCCTTTTCATTTTCTGAGAATTGACCTGGAAAAGGATTTCTTTGTACCGACAGTAGGTATATTTCTGTAATTCAGGGCTCAGGAGGGTGACTGAAATTATCCATTTGCTGTAAATACGTGTAAGGCATGTAAAATAACGGGTACTTTAAGATTCTTCAGCTAAGGCTGAGTGCACTGAGTGCACATCAAGTAGGTAAACTCCACGCGGTGAAACACAGTCATATTAGCAGTGTAAGTAACAATGCGTTCCTATTGCGTATTATGTGGTTTGTGAGTTACATTTGTGTAGTTTGCTTAATGTTTGCAGTGCCCCTGTTTAAAATAGAAAGAATCAGTACCGTCGATAGAAAACCCTTTTCAGATCATTTCTCAGAAGGTTTATACAAATCAACCCGCGACCAATAATCTTGCATGACAATGGTTGTGGGTTAACGAATATATTGAAACTTATTGAAATGGATAGTGCATATTTATAATGAGTAAATATTGCCATTAACTTTTTGTTTCGCACGGTAATAATTGTACAGTTTTGCAAGGTATGCCAATACTAATATAGTAAAACACTGATAATAAAAATTGATTTCAACTTGTTAGTGTACGTAAGAGGAAATAAAAAAATATGTTCTTTAAGAAACCTTGAAGAAAGGAAACCACATTCAATATTCTCCGAAAGGTTTTATTGATAACATGTGAACGAGCACTGAAGATATATAACTGACTGAACTCATTGGACAGTGATGATAACCATATACGTACCTTTCGTGCCATTATTACCAATAATTGCCAATACAAAAGAAACTTGCCTACGCATTTAGCTATAGCACATAATAAAACTAAGTATATGCTAATACAATACATTCATCACACCACAACAGAATGCGCTTCTATGTTAATCACGTATACTTCATGGGTATATTTAATTGAGCATATTATTTCATTTAGTTTCTTATCGTGCACTTTTGTATATAAAAATGTAAAACTCCGCAGTGCAAGAGTGCAACCGATGCACCTGTACAATGAAAGTTAAACAGATAAACCATTTAAGCTACTAATCTAATTAAAGTTGGGTTATAATTACGTAATTAGGAAAAACAGTATAACCTACCTACTATAAAGTGTAACGCCATAAATGTTCATGTAGGTTTACATAGGACGACGTAATAGTATTGATAGTTGAATTAGAGATAGTTACTATAGACTGGACATATACAAGTCTTGCTAAACGCAGTGCAAGTTGTATCTGTATATTGTGATATTGCATGATATAAAAAGTATGTGCAGCATGTTTACCCTTTTAACCTACTTGTTAAATACTCCAGTAACCCATTGGCCAGGCAAGCTGATCCTAATTGTCGAAGTATGCAATTTTGTTTTAATATTAAAGTCTTATCATCACTGTTTTTATCTTTTTATTACTTCTATGTGAACTATTCACATCTATTTATATATGCCCTAATGCCAATGCATTTAAACAGCTACCTGGGTGTGAGCGTTACTTTTACCATGTGCGATCATGCTATATTTTATTCATATTTTGGCCATTGTATTATACCTTTGTTGTAGGTATTTCTGTAAACTTTATTCAGATCTGAAATCGGAATTAAACCAAAGGCTATGCAATCTTTGAGCAACAATTTCTAGGAAAAGCATTTTCAATACAAATCTTTTCAAAATCAACAGAATGTCAGCCAGAAACTCCAGCACGGTAACTGACAAAATACCAAATATTAACTTACATGTTAACTGGGTAGCAAAATGGTTGTTTTGTTAGTAGTATACTTATAGACAATCCAAACATGATAATAATATACGCTGCAGGGACACAGGATGTCAATATTATGTAATAATGAAGCACACATGCTTTGACTAGATTCAACCTAACCTTTAATGTTGTTCAAAAGGGGAATTTTTTCAAGATCAGGAACAGACTTTATCCTGTACTTGCATTGAACTTGTGGTCTTGTTAATCGTATAAAGAAAGACGACACTGCAAAAGATAGAGTAAGATTCTTTGTGGAATTGGTATTTGTTGTGCATATTGTGGTAAAGTTAGCTTCACAGGGTAAAAGAATACAGTTGGATAAAAAATCGTCACGTCAAAAGTCAAAACTAAAGAAATCCTAAACTCATCTTCAGATAAGATTCTATGTAGAAGGTACATTTAACTTACATATGTACACAAGAGCATTACATTTACATACGGCAAATAGTTTCTATAGATAATAATATTAAATATTCGTTTCAATGCACAGTATGCCCGGAGAATCAATTCTGAAGCCTAATACAATTGTATGCCTGTAAATATAACCCGATATTTACTCTGTGATATAGGAGATGACCTCACTACGTGAGACGACCTGCTGTTGCAGTGTTGCATTGTATTGCAGCCTTAAATTAACAGACCCTAGATCTATAGAGTTGACTTTTCATTTTGCGCTGCTAACTAATATCCATTGTTCAGTAAATTGGATAGCGAAAGAATAAGTGAAGAACATGGCACATAAATAAATAACGTGATGTTGATTTTGAAGATATACTAGAAGATCGCTTGTTGCATCTATACAGACAAACACTTTCAATACTTTGAATTCTAACCCTGATATTGTATGGTAATTCTAGTCCTGAGTACTATTGGCAATAAAAGAATTTGAATTGCAGATAAGCGACTGTTGGGTCTTGGAAACTTGAAGAACAAATCGAATGATGGGAGTATATGAAATACATTTTATTTGTCGATGGAGTCGTTTATGATGAAAAAGGAATAGTTCCTACTTTCCAACTCTTTCAGTGGGCACTTTCCTTTCAGAATTTTTATTCGCACAATTCCCACCTAAACATTTTTAGCGAGACACGCCCATTCAATTTTCAATAAGATAATTTCTACCCTGTCCCAGTGGATATAATTGTACTATGCACAGAGTTTTTAGGATACTGATAATGATGTAAGCTTGCAAAATTTAAAAAAGTTGTTTTAGAAACTGAAGATATGAATTGCAAATCATATTGTCAAAAAAATATAGGCAAGTTGATTATACTTTATGGATGTACATAACAGCAATTCTTTTCCGTCACGTATATTTGACATGTATTAGTATTTCAGTAAAAATAGTGGTATAGGAAAGTTCTTTTAAAAACTTGACTCATTCATAGTGTAAGTATTTGTTTTGGGTTTACTTATAGCAAGACAACCATCAAAACCACTGAAAATAAATGCGGTGTACCTTTTGCATGGAGCATTTAATGAGTTTTGTCTAGACAAGACATGTACATTTTCTTATCAGGTACATAATATGTACCTATATCATCTTGCATCTGAGTAATAACATCTCTAATCTTCTATCAGCCAGTGTAACTCTATTAATATGCAAGTTTCACCATATGGAAGGACATGCTATGACTAAGGGGTCTATGCCTAATCGATGCAGACGAACATTTCATTATTAAGTATGCACATAGCTATTGAAGGTATGTTAAGTCATATTATATGCATTTATCAATTTATCTGTTATTATAATATCCACCTACTGCCCGAAGAAATTATTTGGATATGTGAAGACTGCAATGCATCTACCTGACGGAGCAAAGTGTACTAGAACTGATGTAAACACATTCAATGCAGATGATTGTTAGACAGCCAACACAACCACCTGTAAGCATTGTAGTTGAATCTTGATGACATTGATGAGAGGTTCGTCTGTCTGTATTTTAGGATACACTTATAATCAAGCACAAGTTGAACAATAAGCTCTTTACCACAAGTGTTACTAATTTACGTTTGCCAACGTAGGTAAACTGAGGCACGCACATTGTGCACGATTTGATTAATTTTAATTGACACAACGGACAGCATAGATAGTTACGGTTTTTGCAATATACAGTCCTCTGCAAACAATTTTCTACCTGTAGACCTTGCTTTCATTTCCACAACTATTAATTTTACACAACTGAAAGCTAGATACCTTAGATAACTAGTGAGTAGTGACCTATAGCAATAAACGTATGTATAAGCGATTTAACCTTAGCCGTTCTAACCAATTTTGCACGCAATTGGGGCAACGGAATACTAATATGAAAGCTGATAATCATTAGAGTAAGTAGATATCAATTTCTCACTCAAAATCAAAAATCAGCGGATACTGTAATGTGATATGTGATACTTATTCATGTAAAAAATATAGTTTCACTTACCAAATGTTTTATCCAAATTATCCAATTGGTAAAATCAAGCCGGTAGTCTCTAGCTTCTCCTCTTTCGGTTTACTATGAATAAAAATAATCAGATAATGGTCAGAACCAAATGCTTGATTATCCTCTACACTCTCATCAAACTTTTACACAACGGACACAACGTAGAATTAATTCCGTTGGAGATACCGATGATAATATGATATGACTGTCCCGGAACTGAACAGCAATTATTATTGGGATATGAAGAAGCGATAGTTGAACAAGCGCATCACGTATAAATGTACTTATGTTAAAAGTAAATACTTAACCAATGCGCTTGCCATCTGTTTCTTAAAAATTAATATTTCTCTGATAACTGCGATAACAAAGATATTGAGGAAGTACATTTAAAACTATATACGCAAGGAAATACCCATGAAAACAATATTTTTATCTAGAATTACTAAAAAGTTTCTTTCGGGTTAACCAAAATGAAAAAAAAACTATTTTTGGCAAGAATATCAGCTATTTCCACAAAGTATCATGCAATTTACCCTTAATCCTATTCTTTATTTTTAATCACGGGATTTAGAGACTGTTTGCTGTTTGGCGATTGTGCTATGAAAGATTCACTCTAATGCTGCAAATGTAGGTTCTTTAGACTCACAATCGCAACCAAAGAATATTATTTTAACTGAAGGATTGATTGATAGTTTTATAAATATCTGTAGTAGGGGATTTATACTATTTTTAGAAAATGTGATTTAATAAAGTAATGAGATTCTCCAGTGGGAATGTACTTTGGCACTGTGTACTACTGTAAAGTTACTATATACTCACCAGATCGGTCCCAATTCAAAGGAATCTTATCACAAAGGGCTTTTTAGGGTCATCGATATCAATTTGTCCCAATTAAGCTTCATTTAGTTCACGATATGATGTGTTAAGTTTGCGAACCAATTTTTTTGTTGTTTCAGCCGCACTGCACTATACACACATACGAGTAGATAAGACTTGATCACTCAAATTTTCTTTTTTTTTCTCCAGACCAACGCAACCAGTTAAACGCAAATGAACTGCAATAGAAAATACTCGGTTTTAAGTAAGACACTTATGTACGTGCTGCACAGTGTGTATTTACTCAGACAATAATAATGCAATTTGTGTACACATGATTACAATTTACAATGATATAAGTGCCTAAACTACAAATAATATACCAAAGTGAGTTTACTGGCTACTTAATCACTACATTATTATTATGTTCTACTAAAGTATATGTGTATCTCAGCACAGATTACAACAGTTTAGAAATATTATAGTCAATTTGATAACTTTTGTTTGCTTATGGAATTAGTTTATTCCAGTTCACGAAAATATATGATGGTAGAAGCAAGTTTTGTTTGCATGCTCCAGTGTTGAGTTACAAAGCACTATGCCAGCAGAGGAAATTAATAATTCTATGCCTTCACATTATGAATTATCATGAACTACTAAAGCCTTCAACTATATATAGTTACCTATTTCCGTTTATACCCCTAACCTGTGTAACAGAGAACAGCACATGGTAAATGGTAACTCTGTTTCGGCAAAGAACAATTAGATTGGGATAGAGCTTGCTATAATAACAGTGTACCTTACCGTAGATAAAGCTGTTCGTAATTAAAAATGGTACTGTCTGTGGCCTTGAATATTATGAATATAATAACTTTTACCTTACTATACATTACTATTAACATAGGTCGGATTTAACCATTACAGTACATTATAGACCACTCCTTTTTATTTCTAAGGACCACAACAAACTTCCCTAGATTTGGGGTAAAAAATAATAAATTTTCATTAGTGTATGTCAACCATTTTCTATATTATATCAATATGGATTGATGTTGATAGTTCAGCGATAAGATATAACATCCATAAGAGAGAACTTATACTTAAGGACTTTAACAGTCTATCTAGATTTTATCTTAGACTTTCCAGTCATTATTTTACTGATTTTGATAGTAGGCATCAATAACACTTGATAAAACACTGGGTACGATAATATTTGTCGTCCAATTTTCTAATGCACTTGTTAGTCTGTGTGTGTTTTCAGCTGCAACCTGCAACTATCATTTACTTAAATTGCATAGCCATTTGAAATAAAGGTTCAGGGTTAAGCCTGACAGAATTGAACAACAGATTCCACCACAAAACCCCTCCCAATACACATAGCGTTTGCATTTCATTAAAATTAAGTGCACCACCCAACCACACAAATGCATTATTAATGCAATGTGATATTAACACAATGAAGAGATTTGGTTATACTTATTTCCTAATGGATGATTCACTATTTTATCTGCTGCAATAATGATACTCTTTCAACCTGTAGTATATGTGATTAATTCAGTCGAACATGTCTCTAGTAACGAACTCCAGGCTAGACAGCCACTATGAGTTATTGGTTACCAATTTTGGGGATGGGAAGTTCCTTACTAAAAACCTAACGCTAAGCAATTGCATGTACTGTAGTAAGAAAGTCGACCATATGCACTGTAAAATATTTTAAAAAGCAGCAACACGTTGTCAAATACAAGTAAGTAGGTACTTAATTTGCAACAAGATTAGAAAGGTATGAATTCAAATTAGCGGCTTTAGTGTAGGAGGGGTAGTATCAATAATAATGTAATATTGTAGAATATGAGTTAGTATTGCAATGTATGTATGTAATGGAAACAAAAACACATTTTTAGGTATTAAAGAGGTTCTGAAAATGCTTGGTTGATCTAAATATCAAGGGGCATTGTGAAATTTTTATTGTGCAAACATGAGTGAAGGATTCTCTAATAAGTCTAAGCAATTCAGAAGATTATACTGCTACCTAATACATGTAGTATGCAGTGATGTATTATTAATTCAATTGTTACTCTATCTGGACTTGTTGATTATTCTCATCGCACATGGCAAAGAGTTAAACTTGATTATTTTAACTTTACTGTTATGTAAGATTAAAGACGATTGACCAGACGTTGCACAAAGAGATATTCTTCTACCTAAGCTAAGCGAGTGCACTCAAACTAATTGAATGTTTCTACTTTATGTAGGAAGATAAAATACGTCGACAGCTTTACAGATGCCGAGGTTTGAGTGTTAACAGTTAACAACCTACACTCCACAGATTGTATTCTAAATATAATATCGAAGAGATAATTTACTTTGGTCAAAATAAGTCAATTCTTATTCGTCCTAACCTAACTAATTTTACCAACAAAATAAATGGAACAAAAGCAAGATTAGGTATGAATTACAACGTGGACAGTGAGCCGTGGTTTTAAGTCCATCATCTATGTAATAGGATCACCTAGAATACATGGAATTATGCATGCGATTGAATGCGTGGGTCGTTTTATTCACTATTATACGAATTTAGCAGAACCTGAGTGTTGGTAGTTGTAGGAGGATGGTGGACGTGTAGAAAATATTAATGCACTTACACACAACACAGTGTCTATGATAGAAATGGAGTGTAAAGTGTAAACTTGATGTGAAGAACCAACTGAGCATGTATGGTCAAAGTAGTGTAACTGCCAAAGTTAGACAAGGCAAGTCAGCCTTAACAAGTCAAATTGAAGAAGAAAGAGACAGATATGGCAAATGGAAATCTCTGTCGTGTGGTCTCTTCCGTTATCTGTCACAAAGTAATAGTAGGTTTCCTCCTCACAATTTCTTTCAGTCTTCCCCTTTACACATTGCATACATATGTATGTATGGTGAAGACACGCTGAAGGCAATCAAAGAAGACACAGAACTTGAACCCATGGAATCGTATGGAAAGAGACAACAACAGAGCTCGGACCAAGAAATATCTAGTATCAATGAGTTTTATATCTAAAGGGAAAAGTTTCAGATTTACTCTCTAACACTGATATTGCTGGTAGCTTCTTGGTACCTATTTCGTATGACGTGATACAATACAGAGTGAATACCTAAGTCTAGACCTGCAAATGTTCCCCTATTTCAAAAATACTAATTAGATTTTCTATTACTAACGAAAGAGCAACAAATGCCTATCAGGGTCTTGAACTAATAATTGTTAAATTATTTCTATGAAAAGTTGTTTGGCAGTGAGTGAAAGAGCGTCAACACTGTAGAAAAACACCCAACGAGGAAATTAATCGAATCTGTTGCTGCTGTGTTATGCCAACTTTACCATTTACAACTTTTCATTACTGTGATGCTTACTATTTTGCGTTTATAAACTTTCCATATAAGTACAATTCCACATCTTTATATGTACATGTACGTAAAGACGCCTATCTGTCTCGTCTCATCGAGGAAATTAGCTCATTGATAGCATAACAGTATATATTTACTTGTTATTTCCTTAATCACAAAATTAAACTTTTGTTTAGTTTGATAACTTTTACAACCCACTCACCACTACCGAGAAGAATTTTTGATGGATTCTAAAATTTTCTGTACCTATATTATTACAATTATTAAATTTTATGACTTCAACCAAATTGCATTATTGTGTCTCACTTTCTTAAGAATCACTATATAGTAAAAATGCGTAGCCTATGCTTTTGACTACTATTGTGTGGAGAAAGAAACTAAATAATCAATGCAGTTGGTGTAGTATTAATGTACCTTTTGGTTATTTAGCTGCCAAAAACAGTAGAAAATGATAATAGGATGATGTAAATAGGAAAAAGTTAGCACAGAACTTACCAGCTATATATTTTGTCTCTATTTGGACAAGTAAAGTGTTTCTTAGAACAGAGTGGAAGCACAACTGAACCGATAAAATCCTCTTCACTTGGTTTTGCGTGCGCTCTCCGGGTTGGCAGTTGGTGCAATGTAATACTCTTAGCACTACAAAGGAAGACTATGTAAGTAAGGTTTGATGTAAGTTACGTGTAATGTGAGGCACTAACAATACTACAATGAAAATATTGAGAATTGAACTGATATCACAAACTAGTGGAGGCAAATAACATTGCGGTTAGCATTGTGTCTGATAAATACTAAATAGTAGTAAGTAGTCTTCTCCGGCTAGTTTTAAGTCAACGTATCCGACTATCTGCAGTTGTCTTTTCAGTGAACTAAATAGGACTACCCACTACTCATACTTTACACACGTGCACACATGCAATAGTAGAAACAAGTTACGTAATATTATACCACATTGCCCGTATATCGCCGACTTGTACCTAAGTAGTAACCTGCGTGGCATTAGTTCTATACAGCGTTACCAGGATTTAAAGGAATAGGACTGGCACACCACACCTTGCTTTGCTTCAATCCTGTTTGTATTGACTTTAGACAACTCATTTGCTTTTCTAGATAAAACTCTTACCTGCATGATTTCTCTTTCTGATAATGTGCCGAAATGTGGTTAGACGTATGCTTACGGTAGTCGGAGAGGCCGAAGTTTATTCGATCTTGAATTTAAATGTCAAAGTCAAAACTCATCCTAAAAGGGTATTGGACATTTGCACTAATCAGCATTTGTTAATGAGCTCAACACGAGATATTTAATGTGATTGCCAAAAGACTATTCATTAAGCCTTACACTGGATTTCTCTTAGACGTGTAAAGTTACGCATTAATCTATGCAATGCAAGTACATTTTCATCTATAAATACTCTCAAATCGACATCCATGAATTGCAAAACAGAAATCAGATTCGTGGGTATAGGTATGATTTTTTATTGACAAAGACGACATGTCAATGTCAAACGCTTATCATCACTAACTGTGGTGCAAGTGTGCAACTATGTAAGTGTTAACATAACACGATAACACTACTAATCAGTACTGAGTGCAACAATATGGGGCAAAAAGAGAAGCAAATTATCTCTTTTGCTCTAATATTGCACGTGAATATAGTGAATTGTGCCTTTTCCATCTTAATATAATTTCTTCAGTTGTTCGTTGTTTGTAGTTTGGAAAGTCGACACATGTTTGGCTATTTGTGAATAGAAAGACTATTTTGTACCATATGACATTGATACATTATTATTTTTAATTGGTCATCGATACTTTTAGCTATTTGAGGAAATCTAAAATGGGAAAAACGAAATTTGATTGTAGGTATATTGTAAAAGTAGTACATTGAAAAAGTTTGCCACTACTACTTACTACTACTTACTACTACTTACTAGTAGTAGTGAGCACTAGTATAATATATGCATATGCCTTCCCATAGCTAGATTTTACTGGTTTTCACTTTATCTAACGCGACAAATTATTTTGCTTAGGTTTAGATTTTAGTATAGTTACTGCAAAAGTCAGCGAGATATTTTTATTCCCATGTCTGAGCAGACATGGCATGACGCATGACTGTCATTCATTAGTCCTTTCGTATCGGTATCATATTACAGCATGCCAATAAAGCATTAATAAGACGACCATCTCATCTCGAATTTCTCTTACATCTTTTAATGTCCATTTGTTAATGGCTTAAACATCCGTGCAATGTGCACTAATGTCTCTTTTATTCTGCCTACGCTAAGCTTTGTTAGCCAGCAGTAAGCACTTTGACAATGTCAAAATATACTTAATGTGTCGGCTTATTTTATTTCACTTTTATCCAGACACCCTAATGTCCCTAATGTCAACGTGTGAACGTTATGAAGACACTACCACTACCTATCTATACTGCAGTGGACCAGGATACTTATTAGGCATTCTGTTCTGCATTTATTTTATATTTTATAATTTGATTTGAATTTGACAGAATCATAAAATCAAAAACGTATAATATACAGCAATATTTAATTCTAGGCTAAGGAAAAACATACCACAATCAAGGAAAAACAATACAATAAATTATGTTCTTGACAGTTGGCTATAATATTTCTAATTTTGGGTGAATAAAAGACTTACAATCTTATTCAGTTTCTTTACATGCGGAAAACTAAATAATTTTGCATTGTGAGAGGAAGGCCAGTGAAATGCTCCACTTCCTGGTATTAAGTATATTAAGTATTATACATTCTCTCTACATGACCATGTCTCATGTTTCAGTTATGATAGGTACTCCTGAATTATAATATGTAGTACCTACATAGTATCGTTTATATTTTTTGCTCAATTTATGCATTCCAATTTTATACTTTCTTTCAAGCATGCTTTTTTGCAACCTAAGTGATTTTAATATCTTACTAGTTGTTACACTCTCATCCCATCGCCA